>JAOYMZ010022055.1:0-18144 GCA_025802335.1 Pinguicula primuliflora
GTGTCTCCTTTGTATCGCTGTTTATAGTGGATTGATTCTCCTCTTCTCCCGTGGACGTAGGCTTTCTGGCCGAACCACGTTAAATCTTGTGTTGTTGCCTTATTCGTTTATTTTTCCGCTTTCAGGTTAATCTCTGAATTTCCCAACAAAATCTAATCTCGGGAGATAATGGGGGAAGATTTGGTCAATCTTTCTCTAATAATCCTCTAACTAACACTCCCCTTCAAGTTGAGTAATGGGATGGTCGAAATTATATGATCAATGTTAGAAATAGAAATAGAGATTCAAGTAAATAAATTATTTTTTCAATCTCTAAATTGCGCATGATCCCTTAGTTATGGGGATCATGGAGTCATGGGGTAAGATAGTTGGAGGAGGATTCTTTGTTACTTTTATGTATAGACATTGTAACTCTCATTATTCAATATAAGAGAAAATTGCCCCAAATTTACTTTCTTCAATTTTCATCATGGTATCGGAGCTTGAAGATCCCGCAACCTCCTAAAACTCCAGCTTTAGAAAAAAAAAATTCTGACCATGGCCGAAAATACAGTCATGGCCCGGGTAGCCAAAGCACTTGGTCTGCTATAGTCCGAGATCATGAAGGCACAAAAGATGTCTACGGCAGAATCATCTTCGTATTCCTCAAATTCCTATCCACGTAAATCCGATGGTGCTGTATCAAATTAGATCATCACAATTATGTTACTTGGGATAGATTGTTGGAAATCGAGATTGGCGGGTATGGATGTCTCGAATTTCTTACTTGCCATCTTGAACCACCAAAACCTGAGACTGACGAATATCACACATGGAGGCAATAGGATCTTATTGTTTTTTGTAGATCACAAAGAATATTGATCAGAGCATACGATCTAAATACATCCACTTTCTGGCGGCTAAGGCATTACGACAACATTTGGCAAGAACATTTCGTATAGGAGAAGATAGTCTATAAATCTTCAATTTTATCACAGTCTATGGATGGAGATTGATCGACTAAGGTCAAACCCTATGCATGATGTTGAGGATATCGCTACTTACAATAAGCTCCAAGAAGAACATAGATTGTTCAAATCTTTTGCTGGATTGGATAAAACTTTTGGTGCAATTGTGCGAGATATCTTGAAAGAAAATCCTTACCTAATGTGGAAACCCCTATGCCACTCCCCGAAAAGAAGTCACCCGCTCACAAATCCTTGGACCTGCAGGCGAGCTGACCCAGCAAGCATTGGTACCGGCCTTATGACTCAGCATATACATAGCCTACACTCAAACGGTCCAAATCAGATTACGGCTCGAAATCTTGTCCAATTGTCACCAACTATTTTTGTTGCTAACGAATTGGGTCGACCCACCACAGACTGATATGGTTTAGGTCGTGGTCCATCATTCAGATCTGGCAAACTCAGCTACTCAACCATCATTATGTCGTAAGTATTGCGACCACTGCCGCATGACTAGTCACCTGCAATGGAAATGCTGGTGCCTCCACTAGTTTCCAGCACCCACTCCTCATACACGATGACAATTGCCGACTAATTGGCAGAATCGTGCCACGATAGCTTTTGGAGATGGCGTGATGGAGGAGGTTAATGGTTATGATAATGGTTTTGAAGCAATGGGAGTTGAATGTTCTGTGTCCGAACAAGAAATACTATACCGGACGAAACAAACCATAAGAATAACATAAGAAATGCACGTGGCATGATTTCATATGCTGTCCAAATGTGTGGGCCACAGAAGGAATTGTTTTGATAACACCACGTGGGTGTTCGTGTGTTATTCTTATTATTCTTTCGTCCGGTATAGACTGCTTCGTGTCCGAACCGTTGCCGTCTAATCGCCTCGACAACGCATCTTGGCAGAGAGATGATGATGCCTCTGCATCGGGAACAGTGACTAAAGTTAATTGGGGTGGGGGACGAAATTACCTCCTTGCCCTCCAATTTATGTGGAGCTCATTTTTTCCCGTCTGGATGTTTTGGTAATATTGTTGATGTTAATTTGAGTTCTGCTACTAATGTGAAAAGTGATCAATGAATTCTTGATTGTGGGGCTACTAATACAGTCACCACGATGCCGCTGATATAATTGTTAAGCAGGATTCTCGAGAAAGTCATATTCAGACAGCTAATGGGGCTCTTGTTCCAGTAGGGTCGATTGAGATTACTCTGAATATCAAGCTATCAAATTACTTGTTTGTTCCTTCATAAGCTTATCTCCATTAATCATGTGACCAAGGAGTTGATTGCAAGGTTATAATGTATCCATCTTTCTGTGTTCTTTAAGATACCCAAACGAGGGAGATCATTGGACATGATACTGAATGGGCTGGATTGTACTATGTTGATGAATTTTTATCAGCACTAGCCTCCCTGTGAACTCTACTACCAAAAAGGGATGACTCTGACATCACTCTCTAGGTAATCTATCTAATAGTTATCTTCGTACCTTGTTTCTTGCTTTTAGTCAGTGTTCGAGAAGTTGCTATACGAAATATTGCGTTCGGGCCCAAAAAAACGCTCAGGCCGCCTAGGCAGCGTTCAGCCGCAAGGAAGGATTGTATTTATTTATTTTTTCATTTTTTATAAAAAAAATTCTGCCCAGGCGGCCGCCAAGGCGCAAGACCGCCCAGCCCCGATTCAGGGCAGCCAGGCCGTTGGGCGCCTAGGCTGCTCAAGCCGCCTAGGCGCCGCATTCTCGAACAGTGCTTTTAGTACCTTTCATGAGAGATGTGACACTCGAACTCGAACCCGAACCCAATAAGAAAAATCAATTGTTTTTAGTAAAATGACAAGTTCGTTTTTGGGTTTTGGGTATCCAAAGCCCGAAATCCAACGAGCACCCATGCCCGAAATTTGTATCAAATTTCTTTGGGGTACGGGCTCTAAAACTCGAACCCGCTCAAAAATTTGATACCCGCCGAGTATCAGGTCCGGGAAAATCCAAAATTCACAAATTTTTTGTACAACCTTGATTTCATTTCCCTACATCTGAATTGATCAAATCACCACAAGTCGAAATTGAGTGGTTGTCTCGTTCTAAAAAATGCTTCTCAAATAAAGTATGGAAAATGATACTTATAAAAAATTTAATAAACTCATTAGTTAAAGGGTGGGCATTCGGGATTTGGGATCTGGATGAATCCCGATCCCATCCTGTTCTGTTTCGGGCCCAAAATTTTGGGCCCGATCCCATCTCAAAGTCCGAAGTCCCGGACAAGTTCGGGACTTCGATCCTCGGGACGGCTCAAGACCCGAATTAAAATTTTTCTGGACTTCATCAAGTTTCTGTGGTTTGCTTGTCCTTGTCTTTTTACATCCACTTCCATACATTTATTGCCTACTAAACAATAAATTATTTTGTGCTTATTAAATTGCTGTAGATTGTCCAAGAACTGTTCCTGATGTTTCTTTCTTTCAACAAATGGAGGTGTATAAGGCACTGGAGCGAATTCTGTACATATGGTTGGGCTCCTTATTTCATCATTGTTCTTATGTAATTTTTGTTGTTTTTATGTAATTCATTATCTTCGTTTCATTCCATAATCCAAGTTTTCATACGCCTGTGTGTCTTTTGAATTTTTCATGTTTTGGAAATAGACCCAACTTGTACCCCAAAGCTAAATAAATACAACATGAACCGTTATTTTCTTCTTGTCTTATATCTGACAGCGTCCTTTTTTTGCTCTATAAAACTAATGTAAATATTTTTTTAATATTTTTTATTTAGAGTTCGGGTTTTGGCCCTATCCTATTTTAAAATAGGACAGACCTGATCACATTTTTAATTAGGTTTGGATCTCGAACCCATCCTGAATTCTTTTTTTTTTGGGCTTCAGGCTTCGGATCGGCCGAGCCGCGGGACAATCTCGAAGCCCGAAGGCCATTTGCCCACCCCTAATTCTCACATAATTATGTAAGGGAGATGAGCCCCACCTAAAATTGGGTTGTTGAGAATGTGTATAGCATATACATTATAATTTTCGTTTTTTTTAATTTTGTTTTGTTTTTTTAATTTACTTATTTTCTCTCTATCAAGATTAATATTACGCTTCGCTGTCGAAAAAATAAAATCCTACTCTATAAACACTAAATACTAAACTCTAAGTGATAAACTCAAACTATATAAACTCTAAATGGTAAACTTTATTAAATGATGATAATTAGTATTACGACGGTTTCGACGCAGAAGAATTAAAAGCCTACTCTATAAACCCTAAATACTAAATCATATTTAAAAATAGTAATTAATATTACGGCGATTCCGCCACCAAAAAAAGTAAAACACTACTCTATAAACACTAAATGCTAAATCACATTTACGAATTATAATTAATATTACGGCAGCGAAGCTGCTGAAAACTAAAACAGAAAAATGTTTTCTCTGCTAATCTCTATTCGAGAAGGCGATCACCTAAGCCGCTTAGGCACCGCATAGGCGCTAGAATGTCGTCCTCCGCCTTGCCCGAATTATCGCTTAGACTGCTTAGGCGCTGAGCGGCCCCTGACCGCCCAGGGTCCGCCTAAAACATTCTCAAACACTGCTGCTAATCCAAACTCTATAAACCCTAAATGCTACACTTTAGTTAACGATGATAATCAATATTATGGCAGCCTCACCGTCTAAAAACTAAAATCCTAAATGATGAACGCAAAATAAAAAATAATAAGTAAAAATTAACCCATAATAAAAAAATAATAAATAATAAAATAATAAGTTAATCGAAACAGCATCAAGTTATGTGTCTACACGAAGCGCACAACGCACTGATCATTATGATGACATCCGTTTCAATGAACGTTGAGTGGTTCATGTTGTATTTCCGATCACATAAAACATAAAATAAAATAAAAAATCAATAAAAAAATCAAAAAAACTACCCTCAATCTATTCTCTATCCTCACATAAAACGATAAATAAATAAAGGAGCTTTTTAACCAAGGCAGCTTGGTCTGGTGGCAATTAGCTGAACTCCTGAATAAGAGGTCTCGAGTTCAAGCCCCAGCAAAAGCGCTTGGCCAGGCCTAATCTATAGTAGCATTTGGGCTGGGTGCATCTAATTCTAGATTAGTCGGGAATGTAAAAATCTCACGGATACTGGGGAGGTGCGGAAATATTTCTCCCAACTTACCTACCTAAAAAAAATAAAATAAAGGAGCTCTCTAACAAAACTACAATAAATAAACACCCTTATATAATTATATAAGAGTAGATTATATAAGTTTAACCTTTTCCTATTGTAATATGTCAATAATCATAGTCATAAATAAAAGTAAATAATAAAAATTGTGGTGGTTATTCTTGTAACATTACAATATTAACAAATATTATAAATTAGGTGTATGTTAATAACATTATCTGCAGTATTAAAAAATATTGTGATGATGTATTTTGAGATATTATAATATCAACTATGGTGTTTGATAAAGTGTCTGCGCATAACATTACTATAAAGTATTGTAAAATAATTGTAAGGGTAATTCGGGGACGGATGAACTCAAGGGTGATTTGGTAAATGGATGTGGTGAAGAATTTTCTGTTGATGTATAAGGCTGAAGATTTCGTTGAAGTGCATAATTTCCGCTTTACTGTGTAGCAGCCGAAGTTTCATTGCTACTATCCATCGTCGGGGTCTGATCTCGTCTGCTATTTGTTCCAATTCTGTTTTGATTGCGGATTATGCTTACTACTCGTCGTTTTGCATCGATTTTGTAAAAGTTTGTGGTTGGTTGAATGTGATTCGGAGATGTATTGTTGTTTAGCTACTTAAGATTCGAAATACACATCCAGATTGTTGACGAGTGCTGTTTCTCTTCGCCATATCATTATATTTTGGATCGAAACCTGAATTCTGTGGAATTATAGATATTTGTTGCGATGAGTTTAAAAGTGACATATCTAGATCTGAGTAGATTCGGTGATTTATTTTAGTGCGTTATACCCTGAATATGATTGTTAGGTTGTTTAAGTTTACCTCGTTATTGGATATGGGTTGTTAAAAGTCTGTGGTTATTGGAATATGATTCGGAATGTATTATTTCTCTTCGCTATATGATTATATTGTGGATTGGTACTTGAATCCCGTGGACATGTTGAGATTAGTTTCTTAAAGATCTTTCTCGATCTTAGTTAATTCCAATATATTGTTATAGCACACTGATTCCTGGGACTGTTATATACTGAATATGCATGCTTGAATATGTAGATTGTTTACATAGTTTATTAGTCACTGAATGTTTTGATATTTTGATGTTCAGTTCATAGAAATCTGCCATGGGTAAAGAGAAATCCCATATCAACATTGTGGTTATTGGCCATGTCGACTCTCGGAAGTCAACCACTACTGGTCACTTGATCTACAAGCTTGGAGGGATAGACAAGCGTGTCATCGAGAGGTTAGAGACGGAGGCTGCTTGAGATGAACAAGAGGTTGTCCAAGTATGCCTGGGTTCTTGACAAGCTGAAGGCTGAGCGTGGTATTACCACTGATACTGATATTGCCTTGTGGAGTTTGAGACTACCAAGTACGACTGCACTGTTATCGGATGCTCCTGGACATGGCGATTTCATCAAGAACATGATTGCTGTTCACAGGCCGACTGTACTCTTCTCATCATTGATACCAAAACTGGTTTTGAGGCAGCATTCTCCAAATTTGATCATTTTGGCTTATTTTGTCCCACACCGGTATGTGAGCTAAAATTTTCACAGTTAGGCTCTTATAAATATAGTAGTCCGACCTCAATTGTATAAAAAGCTTGAGCCTTGAGCAAATTTTCCTCGGGCCGGAATTGCTTTAGTGTTAAAGTATTGCTGGGCCCGAAATTTTATTTTATAAACGGGCGGATACGGGCCAAACGGGTTAAGTACGTATCCGCCCGTCAAAAAAACGGTTTAAAATGGATCAGATGAAAAAAAAAAAACGGGCGGGCAAGCCTACCCGTTTTACAAAACGGTCCGGTCCGGACTGTTTATAAAAATGGGCGGGCAGGTTTTAGTCCGTGCTCGCCTGTATGCCGTACTCTGGGAAGACGAACGTTGGCCCCTGAACTCTCTGCAAATCGAGCAAATATTTGTCTTCCCGGGTTTTGTAAAGCTGGAAATGATCATGAAATGAGTCCATCATAGTCATTTTAATTTGAAACTATCACCTGCTTACACAATTTGAGGAGATTTAAGATTGCCTGCGCTTCAAATTTGACCACATTTTAATTTGATCATCTCGTAAAGGACATGTTTTTAAATCTTCAATCAAACAGCAACTGAAACCAAGCTACCAAACCAACCTGGAGTCCAAGTGTCCATTTCCTTCCCACCGGGAACTGTCGCCCAAACTGCGGAAAATCAACGACTCCATGAAACCGATGGCAAGCAGGAGATGATACGATGTCGCTTGGTCCCATGAAATTGTGGCCGAACTCCTATGCAAGAAATCACGATTCAAAAAGTTTAAGCAAACACAAATCATTACAAAAACAAAATTATGTATGTTTGACATTGACAAAGGAAGTAATGCCTACAACTCTCTCTTGAAATTCAGCTCCAAGGTACCCCTTGGAAACCCGGAAACGGGTGTCCAAGAGTAGATAGTATCGTCACAGTGCCCTGTAAAATGCTCGAGAGATGAGAGATTTTATCCATAACAATCAAAATGACAGAGCAAATAATTAACCTCATTTTGAACCCAGTTTCGAAGAAAATCCAGCAGGCCATTCCTGTCGAAGCCCATCTTCATAACTTCCTGAAGAATCTCTTCATCAATCTGCACATTGTCTGAAATCAATAGAGGCTTATACTTATTATAAGATGAGCGGAAAAAGGAAAAATGCAAGTATTATGGAAGCAATTTAATGAAAAGGACGAGGCCAGTCCAAAAAGTATGGTGGAGGCATTTGACCACACATGCACCAACCTTTTTAGCTTGCTGTGTTGTATCTGGTGGAGGCACGGCCTAATGCCGTGGCAGATGAGCCTGGAACCAGGGGTGAGCACGTATCTCAGGAATAGTCATTCGTTTCATGGGATCAACTATAAGCATCCTGGGAATCAAATCTCTAGCACCAGCAGATAAGTGGCTGGGAAGTGTATAAATTCCACCCTATAGACAATACCAACTTGTTATTAACAAGAATAGTGTTGGGACTTCAATAATATCTGTCTGTTATCTTTAATGAGATATCTTTATTTACTCAAATCCTAACTGCAAAATAATTGCGAAAGAGCAGACTCCACCAAACAATGGTGTGAAACACGAAAACCACAAACCTTAAAGGAATGTTCTCATCATCAAAGGGAAGGGTGACGCAAAGAAGTGCATAGAGAATCCCACCACAGCTCCATACGTCTACTTCAGGCCCAGCATATAGTTTACCAGATATAACCTATGAATCGAATATATAATAGATTCTTCCAATAGCCAATTCCACAAGCTTTCAAAACCATTTTAGAGCTATTTCTTAACATTCAAATTACACGCATAGCTCATGATGATGACACCAATAACTGGATACTACCTCTGGCGCACCATAGTTGGGGCTCCCGCAACTTGTCTTAAGAAAATGACCATCCCGCATGATATTACTCAATCCGAAATCAGCAATTTTAACATTGTGCTTGGAATCCAAAAGCAAATTTTCAGGTTTCAGATCTCTGTGGACCACCATATTCCTGTGGCGGTACTCTACTCCTGATATTATCTACATTTACCACAATACCAGTATTGATCCGCATGTTTTATGGAATGAAACAGTCTTAAGATACATTGGTTAGAAAGGCATCTCACCTGTTGAAAAAATATGCGAGCTTCCTCCTCATGTAACCTACCTTTCTCCACTATGTAATCAAACAACTCACCAGGTTTGACATATTCCATCACAACAAATATGTCAGAATGCGTCTCCACAACCTCATATAGACATATGATGTGGGGGGTGCATAAACAATCTCAAAATTTTGATCCTCTTCGTACTGCAAGATTGTATCAGTATTTATCACATAAAAGCGCAAGATATACTACGTGACTCTGCTATTGGATGACCGTATGTCTTGTAGGTGGATCAAGAATACTGCAAGCAAATAGAGATGTTCCCCAGTTCAAAAAAATGTATACTTCAGTAATATAGTTGTAGCCTACAGTATTCTAAGTTTTAGGTAAATCCAAATAAGGCATAGTTTATTGAAAATAACATATAATTTATTAACTAAGTGCTGAGTAAATCACGGAATGACCAATTATACATCAATATATAACAAATACGGATTTTGAATTTTGACTGACCTTTTTCTTCCATGTCCATGTTCTTTATTTTCTTTCGGTTCAGAATCTTTATAGCCACTTTATGCTCTGTCTAAGCATGTTCAGCAATTTTAACTTTACCGAATGAACCAATCCCAACAGTCTTCCCAAGCTTTTAGTTTCGCAGGAATGAATCCACACTGCTACCATCTTGGAGTGATGGATCCATGATACTGACTGCACATAAAATGTACGTATTGAAAACCTTAGATGCATTGAAACATGATGCGGATACAAAATCCATCGCCTGCTTAGACATAAAAATCTATGATGAACTTGCAAAATAAATGGCTTCAGTAAAAATTTGCCAAATGCCCCCAAATAGAACAGGACGCAGCTGTTGAAATGGGACCACCATGTTAATGGATAAATTCTAGAGTTGATCATCGTGGTAAGATAGATTTGTCTTATGCAAAGGATTTGAAATAAAAGTTGAAGTTTTTCCATTTCAAGTGAAGAAAAATAAAAAGAAAAGGCAGCAGTAGCTAATTGTAGAATTCATTCATTAGGAAAAAAAATAGTACAGCCTATCACAAAATTATGATACACGCAAGCAAACAAAGTTATTCTAAAGACTAATAAACAAATGGCCAAGATTGCAAAATTCTCCTCTTTGGAGAAAAGAGAAGAATTGAAGCATGAAACCAGATGACAGTAGAGGTGCAGGCGGTTCAGTTTGAAACCGAACCGAATCGCAAATTTCCGGTTTGAAACCGGACCGTGAAACCGGGACCCAATTACCCGACCCGACCCGGGTATTATTAAAAAAAAATATCAGTTGTAAAATTATGATACACGCAAGCAAACAAAGTTATTCTAAAGACTAAGAAACAAAAGGCAAAGATTGCAAAATTCTCCTCTTTGGAGAAAAGAGAAGAATTGAAGAATGAAACCAGTTGACAGTACAATCACATTCTACAAAAGTACATTTACAGCTTGAATTAATAAACAATAAAGCAACAACTAAAGCTGAATGCCGACAAAAAATTGCAGAAATAAGATATCCAAGTGAAAAATAATTCCAATTCCGCACAAATAGAAAAGGTGCAGGAAAGAACAAATATTGCAATCAACCATCGATTCTCATCACAATAACAGATTCTCAATACAACAAGAAAAATGCAAAACACCCTAAACTTGCTTTATCTCGTCCCAACACAGATATGAGGAACTGATGTAACAAAAACTACACATTAAATAATTACAAAAAAAAACTACACATTAAATTAAGTAATCGATGGAACCAGATTCCCAAAACTTAAGGACACGCAATCTGCAAATGATCGAATTCCAACAACCATACAAGCAACATAACAACAGCGAAGCGTACCCAGATAAAACAAAAACAAAACCTGAACGCGGGGCCGCGAAATCTTGAGACTCTGAATTTGTTGCTCTATCAAGGAACCCACTTGAAATACAAGGAAATACAAATTAGTTAAATGGCTCGCCCAATGCAGTAATAGGAGGATGATGAGTACACAGGACAGAGGTTCCACAAGCGAGTAAGTTGATTCAGTTTGAGTTGCGCGTATCCGGGTCGAATGGCTCGCCCAATGCAGTAATCGGAGGAGGATGAATACACAGGGCAGAGGTTCCACGAGCGAGTTGATTCAGTTTGAGTTGCGCGTATCCGGGTCGAATGGCTCGCCCAATGCAGTAATCGGAGGATGATGAGAATACACCAAGAATGATATGGCGCACGGCCCCCTGCCAGCACCCCAACACCCGCCCCGTTTTGTCCCAAATTGTTAAAAATTTAAATGGTATAAACCCTATAAACCCGAGGGCTAACTATTACGGCGGCTTCGCCGCCGAAAAAACTAAAATCCTATTTAAATTTTATAAACCCAACAGCTAAATATCAATCCAAGGGCTGAACCCTATAAACCCAAGAACTAAAAACTATAAACTCAAGTCTAAATTTTCCAGAAATCGTCCATATTTTAGACAAACGGGGAGGAGGTGCGTTGGGGGTGCGCAGATTGGAGGTGCGCAGATTGGGGGTGCCTATAGCATTTGTGTGAATACACAGGGGACAGAGGTTCCACGAGCAAGTTTATTGGTTGCATACAAATTACAATTTGTTGTATCCAAGAGAAATTTCCTATTCGTTGTATTGAATTGTCTTAATTATAATTTTAACAGTTGTATGTGGTTTTAAAATCAATATCATATAAAAAAAATAAGATTATCAATAAAAACTTCCAGCTTAAGCATGGAATCGATGTTATTGTTATTTGTTATATTAAAATATCGGACCACTAAGATTATAATTTGAGATTATATGTTATTAATCGAGATACACACATTCGGAATGAGTAGATTTCTCAGTATTTGGCCCTTTTCGAGATGGTGGCGCCTAAGCATTGAGTGATTGTCCTCAGCCCTGCTCAAATATCGCATAAACATCTGCTTAAGCCGTTTATATTAGTTTTGTGTTTTAAAAGTGATCTTTTATTGATTATTTTTATGTTATGTTTATGAATTGAATGTATATATTTATGATATGACATTCTGTTCCATTGGTTTGATGTTTATAGAAGTGTTCAAGAAGATTATCTTGGTCTTGAATCAGAGAACTCTATATGATAACAAACAAGAACCCTTAAAGTGTTCACAATCGTGGTAACTAGCATGGAACACTAGTATATCGTGAAAGATTGTCGTGTTGGTTAAAGTACGTTGTTGTTCTACAAACTTTAATAAAGGATTATCATTTAAGACACAAGTGTATGAGTATATTCATACATTGAACATGACCTAACAAGTGAAAGCATTATATGGATTGTGTTCGTGTCCTTAATGCTTTTACTGTGTCTATGAATTCTAAGATATGAGACTATATCCTTTCACATGATAAGTGTATAACGCAATTACTACTCAAAGTTGCTTTATTATAAGTAATGATAAAGGTAGTAGTTCTTTATATACAGATTATGCTGAAAAAAGTATAGGTCAGTAATGAGTGATGATGTTACTTGACCCCTTGGTAGAGTAGAATTGTAAATGCATACAATATAGTTGAGGTCATACCAATTATATATTTACAATTTACTCAAAGGAAACCAACGAACAAATGTAATGTACAAATGACACATCCCTACATTGCATATTATTCACAACATCATGAGACAAAGAATGGACACAAGTAATATTTATCATAATATTACTACAGGATTGTATTTTGTAAAATGGTTACATCACATTTGTATTGGTTGAGTAACTATAATGTGCAGTTAGGGCACCACTTATAGTTTATTGCTGTAAAAATGTCATTACCAATCCAATACAAATCCTCGATATAGGTCTCACCGACTGAACGAGAAATAAGATAAAAGATTTTATATACTTCTTATAATGCTTGTGTAATTTCATATGATAAAGAAATTGAACACATTAGATAAGACGACAAACTAAGATGTTACATGTTGTACCATTTAGTTATAAAATCTAACTCTTTCGTACAATAATTGGAATTTTTCTCATTTGGAATTGATTCATGGACTATGAGCTTGATTAGTAATGGGCTTGACTTATTCCATAGGCCGATTATGGTTGTTTTAATAACCAAAGTCCATGAAAAGAAAAGGAATAATGAAGACTTAATTGCATGACATGTGTAAAGTGTAAACACACATGTCTTGTGATAAATATAAGTAATTATTCATTCTTTGATGAAGAGGATTACCTCCTGAACATGGAATAAGATAAGGACCTTCTTTATCTTGTAAGAAAATGGTGGGAAGAAGTAATTCCAAGAGATTTGCGAAAGAGACAAGTTAAGTGATCTCTAGCAAGATCTATATCTCGTTCTTGTTTTGAGTTCAAGGTGAATCTTGAATTATAAGGTTAATTTGAGGTAAGAACTCAAACTTAAAGTTTGTACACATTAGTATATGTAAAATGATTATATATTTATATAATTAGCAATGGAGACGATCATTTGATGATTAATTGTGATAAATATTTTGAATTTTACCTTTTGAATCGTCAAGAAACCCCAACAGTTTATATGCGCACTTGCTTAGGCCGCTTATACGGACCCCTAGACCATCAAGGAACCACCTAATGCGTTCTAAAATACTGATATTTGGGAGTGAAGAAGTGAACTGGATTGCATTGTAATAATACGATGTGGCGAACCAAATAAAATGAAAAGAAAAAAAGAATTGTAAACAGTAGACTAATGTTGTCTATATAGTAGAAATGATCTCTTGTTGGACGCTTACTGCACTACAGATCCTTATATTACTGATTTAAATCTGACGGACCACATTGATCACTCACCCAAGATTTTTTCGAGAAGTGATATGCCGCACCAAAATATTAGCACAAAAAATACATTAAATTCATCTTATCCACACACAGTGTGGTCAACATTTATGGAGGCCAACACTTTTGTGAGGGCCTTTAATTTCTTAATCATTTGAGCAAGCCCAAATCAAGTGCTTGGGTTTTAACCCCACAATTAAAGGGAAGAGTAAGTTGGGTTCTGGCCCAAAGGGGCCAAGAAAGCCAGCTCATCTCTCACCAATTTCTGTATGGCTCGGTGACCCATCTTTTTGAGGATTCTCCTGACTTTCATATGAAATACCATAGGGTTGGTAATCTTACCCCCGCCCCCACGGGTCGCCCCTGACCCAGCCCACTGTGAGGTAAGTCTGACCGCCACATCATCGAGCCAGGTTCGGGTCCAGATTTATGGCATCGTACCCGGATCCACCATATTTTCTAATTTATTTCTAATATTCTCTTGTTTCGCTAATATATATGTTTCTCTAGTGGAGAGGGTGGGAGCATTTGCACCATAAGTTGTTATAGTAATGTTGTTTTACTTCTCAAGGGTAATGCTATAGAACCAACCAGTAATCCTGAACCAATTGAACTGCCTTGAAAAAAATTGTCTAAACATTGGCCCAAAATAAGTAGGAAACTGGCGAAACTTTGGCCCGCGACCCGAAAAAAGGCGAGCAAAATTGTAATAGTAGATTTGCCGTAATAAAATTTGTACTTATAAAAAAAACTAGAAAAGTAACAAGCATTATAACTTTAAAAATTTAATAAATTACCCCAAATAAATTAAAATAAAATAATAAAAAATATAAATTCTATTAAGTGGATCTATATTTTTTTTTATAGGTAAGTTGATTTTTTGGGATATCCAACCCTGTACCTCTTACAGATTGAGTTAACAGGATTTGATATTCAGTGGATCTATATGTCAATACCGATCATTCCAGGAGTAATTGATGCATGGAAATTATTGCTCCCCAACCCTAGCATTTGCCGCTGTGCTGATATAAGGCTGTCTGCAAGGGGAGGGAAACTTCCCTCCCTCCCCTTGCCTCAACCGGTTACAATTTTTATGGAGGAAATATCTTTTCCATGAACAACACCTTTGTGTTGTCCATAAAAAGATTATAGAGAAAGGTGGGCGGAAGGATTACCACTTTCCTCCCAATATTAAAAATTAAATAACAATTTAATATTAAAAAAATACTATATTAATTAATATTAATAAAGTTGTATTAAAAAGTATGATAAAATAAATTATAAAATAATAATAATGAAATTGTATGGGTAGATATTTTCTTTTATGGTTGTGGAATATAGAAGATAGATTGGAGAGAGAAAATATTAGTGTAAAAAAGATAATGTGTATTGAGAAAAGGTGGATTGATGTAATAGGTGTAGGTAAAAAAAGGAGGAAATTTCCTCTATTTTTTATTATTTATAATTTCATTATTATTATTATTTTATAATTTATTTTATCTATACATATCTCTTATTTATTTTTTATAATATTAAGATCAGTTGCCCTATATTTAAACATATGTATGGAGATACAATCTTAACCTTTCATTTTATAAAAATAGATGGACAAGATTAAATTAAAAACTCAACTCACGTGACCTTTTCAACAGGTTTCAGCTCTCTACTTTTCACGACTCCACTCACAAACCTTTCTCTACAAACATTGAACGGATCGAGGATCAATGTCTCACCAACAGGTTGAAAAATCTGCTTTGCTTGCTTCCCCTTATTTCCTATTCAAAACAGTTGTAGGATTCTCTCTTTTTGGCCACATCCATCTTGTTAAATCAAATCTCACCAACTCTTTTTGTTTTTCATGACTGGATGAAGATCCTACTTAGGATAAGATCTCAAAGTTGGTCGTGTCAGTCCGTTCGATACTCAGGTCCATGGACGATGGAGAGATCACTATCTCTCCTTACGACACCGCCTGGGCCGCCCTGGTGGAAGATATCGGTCACGCCTAGGAATTTTTGGCCAGGAACTCCTGATTCTGTTTTATCTGTGGAGGAATTGGTTTACTGGAGTGTGAGAAAAGAGCTGCATTTTCATTTTTCCAGGATTAATGGCGAGAAGTCACATGAGCCTATTTCTAGGACTTAAATCGTGGTCGTTCATTTCGATTAAATTAAGGATTGTGATTGTAGCTCTATTTATGAGTTTAAATATAGGGCCTTTGATCCCACTCTATTAATTTAATACTAGAGTATTGCCCGTGCCCTCAGGGCACGGTTCCGAAGTCTCAATTCAATCAGCATATCTTTTGATTGTAAAAAAATCAAACAAAAGAAACCAAATAATGGAGTATAACAGACAGGATAAACTTAAATGAAGCATGTGTAATAAGCAGAAAACCTGAAGGATTTCTGCAAATCAGCAATAGATAACAAAATTATCTACAAAACAGTAACAATGGGGGAAAATTATCTTTTCATCAACCGAACATGTTATGTTCTACACTGTAATCCAACCGGAAATCCATCCAAAACATTTGTTGTAACCCATCCCCAACCAAAAACAGTAACTACAAAATAGGAACAATAGGAAAAAATTATCCTTTTATTTTAACAACATTAGGGGGAAAAATCTGTAGCAACTGAAATGTGGAAAAATCGAACAGAATAAAACAGAAGATCAGAATCGAACAGAATAGAACAGAAACTAACAGCATTCCAAATCAGATCAACTCAATTTCTACGGTCTCATATTTCGGAATGAAACCTAGATAACGATCACAAACACCAGATCGGTACTCACTTTGGGTTCTGAACGAATAAGGTCAGATTGAAGATTTCGTATCAGACCGACATCAAGTGGAGGCGACTGCAATGACTTTTTATTGAAAACGGTATGCGTCATCCTACAAAGAAAAGAAAAGAAAAACTCAGAGGTCAGCATTACTACACGTCCGTAAAGAAATATAACTCAGACATGGAGGATCATAAACTGAAGAATGTAATGGTCATAGCAAGAAATGTCCACATGAAATATTAAAACCCTGCATACCATACACTTAAATGACATAAAATATGATATTGAGGAGATTGTAAAGGAGGCAGCATTCAAGTTTTCTTTATCTCCAACCTCATAAGTCATGAGCCACATCTTTCATTCGGCAAATGAGCCCAAGGTACAACATTTCACCAACAATAGAAAACAAATTCAGAAAGCACGATAGCTTACGTTGTGTAGAAGTTGATTAACCAGTTGCTGGAGTTCCTGGGGCCCAGTGTTCTGTGGGAGAAAAATGGTTGCTCCGAGAGGTGTACCTTCTGAATCCATATCAAGCGGTTGCTCAGCTCCCTCTTTTCTTCCACAGGAATCGTATTCTTATTCAACTGCTTCTAGTAAACCCTCTCCAATTGTAATAAACTTTAGGGTTTTACAGGTTTTTGATAGAACGTGGGAGGCCGGAATTGGGCTGTGAGACGAATCGACAATTATACAAAATTAGGGCTTTAGCTACCGCTAACGGACCAATTTGGGGAAATCTGATCGGGAAAAGGGTTACCTTGCTGCTCAGATCTGCCTGAAGATTCAGAACGCACAGAAAGGGAGCTTCAAAAGTTGGGTAATTTTGCAAACCGAGTTACCGAAGAATGGCGACACAGCCCAAACGGAAGCTGCAACAATCGAGGCCGGGCAGAGAGTGAGGGCAGAAAAGTGGGGAGCTGTGATAACCATGGTTGACAGGTTGAAGTAACTAGGGTTGGACAGAAAATTACGTATCCAAACGACACAGATCTGGTGGTTTGTGAGAGGATGGGATTGTCGTATCCGTCCTCCGTTAATATATATAGATAGATATATAGGATATTAAAAATGCTACATGTTCGTAATGGGTGACCACATGTTTGTAGAAATTACACTTTTGCAAATTGAAAAAATATCAAAAAATTCTTTTATGAGCATTTCAGAAGGGTATGATAACCATTCTTAACACGTAGCAAAACTCATATAATATAGAAATGTTTATATTTATTTATTAAAATAAAATTTAATAGCCAATGAGTAAATCATCAAAAACTTATGATTTGGATGAGAGTAAAGATTTCGTCACAATTTATGTATAAGGGCTAAATAGTTTGTTGAACTGACATCTGAGCATAATACTTTGGCTTATGAGTTTTTTTGGTAAGTAATAACATTTTATTTATTGTAATTGCATTTACAAATGTACAACATCACCCCTCAGTTTTTTAATCTTACATTCACCTTCTCATACAAGGGTTCAGATCCCTACACCAAAGTGCAAATGCAATTTCCAGCCTGATGTTTGCAGAAATTCAACTCATGTCTCATACAAGGGTTTGACTCATGAGTTATCCAACGATATTTCAATTCTTTCGGCCGAGGTCATTAGAGTTTATGGTGAGGCAGAAGTACAATTCTGGGAGATGAAATGGCTCGGGGAGGATAAGCTCGCAACAAAATACAGGTCCCAAATTTTGTCTCTAATGACTTGTATCCCAAGAATTTGAGTTGCTGGTCCCAAATCTTTCATGGCAAATGACTTGCTCAGATCC
>JAOYMZ010022066.1:0-18144 GCA_025802335.1 Pinguicula primuliflora
TTGTAAGCCCAGTATCTCATAGTACAATGTGGATGACAGCTGGTGTAGGCTTGTTTAGTTGGCCCAATCCTTAATGGTAACGATTGTGGGCCCAACATTTTGTTATTGGGCTAAGTCCCTCCTCCTATCTATATAAAGGACCTTCCTGACCCATTAATGCTGTCCTATCTAGTTTTCGCGATAGATCTTGAAGGAGAAGGCTTATCCTCTCTACGGAGTTCTCCTTGGACTATTTTTTTCACGTCGGTTTTCATACTACAAGATTCAGGTACGCTTTCCGCTGCGTAGTTTTTGTCTCAATACATTCCCAGAGCTCGTATTTATTCCAACAGTTGGTATTAGAGCCCTTCTGATGAATTATTGAGATGATTTTGGTGCAAAATTCTGATTTGAATGAAGTTACAATCGAAATGCGAAAATTGTATCGAAAGCTTACATCATCGGTTTACTTCTTTTTTTTATTTCGTTTAGCCTATAACAGTTACAGCTTTTTTCCTGTGAGCACTTATCTAATTTACATCTTTTACGGTTTTCATTTGAGTGATTTCTAGGGGCCATAGATAGGAGCCCTGTGAAGAGGACTCTTGAGGACCTCTGTGGGACATCCCGTGCATGCGCTAGAGTCAATAATTAGACTTGCCTTCTCATTATCCATTTTATACTGTGTAGACTCTTGAAAAGGAGTTCTTATGACTGAAAAATAGTCTAATTTGAACTTGAGACTGTTTGCCCTATTGAGTACGTGAACTATCTGAATTACTTGACCTACTTGCCCATTTTGCTCTTGAAAATTGTCTCTTGTGTGTTGCTGTTTTTGAGAAAACTTAAAAATGATAACTAGAGTAGAGGTTCTTTATTTGATGGGAATGGGGATTTCACTTCGTGGGCTAAGCGAATGAAAGCTGTGTTATCACATAACAAGGTACATTATCCCCTTATAAACGATGTTTTGAAATGGCTAGAACCACTTAAGGCCAAAGAAGATGAAATAAAAGAAGAAAAATTGAATTTATTGATCCTGAATGTGTGTGATGCTATAATTAGGAAGCTAGATGGTTCGGAAAATCCATTAGATGTGTGGGATAAATTGCATTTAATGTATGCTTCTAAAACAACAACTAATCTGATTTTTGTGAAGGGATCCTTGTTTTGTTTCAAAATGGAGTCTAATAAAATGATATAAGAGAATTTAGATGAATTCCTTAAACTTACACAATTTCTAAAGGGCAGTGATCATGATTTGGATGATGATTCTCTAGCTATGATCTTACTTAAGTCGGTTTGTGAAGAATATTAGGTTGTTAGAAATGCTCTGCAATTTTCTAGAATTGTCCCTAAAATTGATGTAATAATTAGTGGTCTTAAGTATAGAGAGTTTTAATTGAAGAATATAGCTTCTTGCTAAAAACAAAGTGAAAAGTGAAGTAGAAAAGACTAGACCTACTGCTTCTAGACCTTTTGTGCAAAATCAGAATAGGAATCACATGTGAAACTCAAACTTTCATACAAATAGAAATTTTCAGAATGTGCAAAATGTTAGAAATCCTGATTTTAATCATAATGCTAGTTTTCAAAATAATTCTTTTGTTCAAAAGTCTTACTTTCAGAATATGAATCAGCCTAGATGCAATTTTTGTAATAAAGTAGGACATATGATGAGCAACTGTTTTTCATATAATAGAACTTTGAGAAATCAGAATAATATGAAAAATAGGAATAGGTTTGAAAATAATAGATCAAATGCCTTGTTTGTTTCAGATTTTCAAAACCCGAATGCCGTAGGGAATTTTAGAAATGCTAATCAAGGATTTCAGAATGGTTCAAATACTATCCTAGGTCAGAATCACAATATGAACAATAATATTGATATGTCATCTTTCTCGAACGTCAGAATGTGAACAATTTAGTTCAAAATCCTTACATGAACAATAATGTGAATGTTGTGAATAGAGGTCATCAAGAAAATGTAGGGAAGGTGAGTTTTGAGTCTTGAAATCAATCTAAAGTTTTGAACAATCAGATTATGCATGATTTTGTTTATCTTGTAGATGATAACCATATTTCTGAAAAACTAGCAGAAACTGAAGTTCAACAAGAAAGTCTTGAATATGATAATGAGGCTTTAGATGATTTTACGTCTGAATGTGATAGGTTTAGTGACTTTCTTTTGAATCAAAGTGTTGTAGTTGAGCAAACTGTTTCTGATTTTGAAAATCCTGCGACTGTTTTTGAAAAATCAAAAGTAAAGGAAGAAAGTGAAACTGTTCTTGAACCTAAAAAGCATGTTGACTTTGTGTTGAATGTCTTGGATTCTGGAAATTTGCAGGAATGGGCACTAGATTCTGATTGTACTTACCATATGTCCCCTAATCTAGATTGGTTTGAATCTTAAGATAGAACTAAAAATGGTTTAGTAATTATGGAAAAGGTTAATATGTGCAGTATTAAAAGAATTGGTTCTGTTTGTTTGTTGTTGAGTAATAGAACTATGATTAAGCTCACTAATGTGAGATATATTCCTGAATTGAAAAGAAATCTAATTTCTTTAGAAATGTTAGAAAAAAATGAATGTCATTATGTGGTTAAGAATAGAGTACTTACTATTTTTAAACATGAGAGTATAGTTTTAGCTGATTTTCGAAAAACAGACTCTATTATTTGAATGGAAAAACAGTGTGTGCTAGTGTCTTGAATGTGTCTGATTCGAATTTGGCTAGGTTGTGGCATTTGAGATTAGGACACATGAATGAGAAGAATTTAAATAGATTGCATGCTAAAAGTTTGTTAGGAAAATAGAGATTAGGAAATCTGGTTTTTTGTGAGTCTTGCATTTATGGTAAACAACATATGGTTAAATTCTCTAAAGGTGTTCATAAATCTAAACAGTGTTTAGACTATGTACATTTTGACTTGTGGGGACCTACATCCGAGCCCACACATGACGGAGGGAGATATTTTTTATCTATAATTGATGATTTTAGTAGGAAAGTTTGGGTGTTTCTTTTAAAAACTAAAGATAAAACTTTTCCTAGATTTAAAGATTGGAAAATTTTGATAGAAAATCAGAAGGGGAATGAGATTAAATATCTTAGAACAGATAATAGTTTAGAGTTTTGTAATTATGCTTTTGACCACTTTTGCACCTTGCATGGTATTACTAGACATCACAGAGTTAGATATACTCTACAACAAAATAGTGTAGCTGAAAGAATGAATAAGACTTTGTTAGAAAATGTTAGGTGCATGTTATCTACTTCGGGTATGACTAAAAATTTTCGGAGAGAAGCTTTATACACTGTTGCTTTTTTGGTTAATAGAAGCCCTTCTAGGTCTATAGCATATGACTATCCTGAGTTTATTTGGTATGACACTTATGTGAAGTTAGAAAATTTCACAATTTTTGGATGTGCGGCTTATGTGCATAATAAATTGGGAAAGTCAGATCTTAGATCGGAAAAATATGTTTTTCTTGGTTATCAAGAAGGGTTTAAGGATTATAGACTGTGGGATAAATCAATACGTGGCATGAATGTGTTAATTAGTAGGGATGTTATCTTTAACGAATCTGATTTCCCTTGCTTGAATAAAGATATGCCCATGGTTGAATCTGATTTCTTAGATAAACATGTTAGAAGAATATCACTTGATAAGGAAACTTCTTTGGATGCTCCAATTGAGGTGGATCATCAACCCACTCCTCAAATTAAGGTGGAGGTTGGTAGATATGGTTCTGACTCAGAACCTATTTCACCTCAAGCTGTTTGTGATACTATTATTCCTAATGCTGATCCTGAAAATGTAGAAGAGAACTCATCTCCAACCATGATTTTAAACCAGCCGAATGATCAATCTTTTGTAGACTATGAGTGGACTAGAGATAGGGAGAAAAGGGATAGGAAACCTAACTTGAAGTATGCAAATTATGTTGAGATAATTGACTATGCATTTGTGAAAGGACAGCATTTGATATTTTATGAACCTGAGTATTGTTTGGAAGCTATTAGATTTTCTGATTCAAATAAATGGATGTTAAGTATGGATGATGAAATAAAGTCTCTAGATTCGAATAAAACTTGGATTCTTGTTCTTAAACCTAGAGATAGAAAAATTATAGGTTGTAAGTGGATTTATAAAGTTTAAGAAGGAAATTCAAAAACTGAAAGTATTAGATATTAAGCTAGACTTGTAGTTAAAAGATATAGTCAAAGGAAAGAGATAGATTTTAATGAAATATTTGCCCCCGTTGTTAAATTTAAAACTATTCGTATTTTGCTATATCCCATTAATCTGCATACCTCGAATTGTGTTTCTTCTCCGATTGCTCATGAGTTTTGAGTGGAAGAACCTAAAGTTTCCATCCCCCTCTTTTATTCATGTCACCCGAGACTTCTGCATTATAAGTTTTTCTTTGTTGAGCATGGCAGATTGCAGTTCCAGTGAAGCTTGCTTTCTGTCCATTCGCTCCCCAGGTTGCAATATACCCAGCTCAGACTTCAAATCATATGTGACAATCTTCATTTTCAGTGTCTCAATTATTCTGTCCACCTGACCAAATTCTGTTTTGTTCCAGTGATTCAGCCTGACTCGTAGGAGTCTAAGCTTCTGATGTAGGATAAAGCCTCTAAATCCTGTAGCCTCTAGGGCACTCCATTCCTTACTTACCACTTCCTTAAATCCAGGGTGACTATTCCAGCAATCTAGAGTGCGTGTAGCCTTAGGTCCCCAATCAATTTCTTCATTTTTTAGAATAATCGGGCAATGGTCTGATAAAGTTCTCTCCACCGCGTGCTGATACAAATTCGGCCATTGAGATTACCACTCTTCATTGAATAAAAACCTGTCTATCCTGCTACAAGAGGTCCCCCTCCCTCCATAGCATGTAAAACTTCTCTGCTGGAGTGGTAAGTCAACCAGTTTAGCTCCTATGATGAATTCATTAAAATCAATCATTTCTCTAACTGCTGGGGAAGAGTAACTTATCCTTTCATCTAGATTCCTGACGGAATTAAAATCTCCCACTATACACCACTTTTCAGTAGGCTTGTTGCTAATTTCTAGTGATATTCTGCCCCAAAGACTTCTTTTCAGCTACGGATGCAGGTGCATATACATTAATCAAGTTTACTGGGATCTTTTCAGTTCCCCAAAGACCATGGATTCTAATGAATTCCTTTTCCTTTATAGTGCTCAATATTTCAAAGATCTCCTTTCTCCAAATTATCAGTAGTCCACCTGATCTGTTTACTGCATTCTGGTGGACATATTCAAATCCATCTTCTAGCCATATACGCATACTAGTCCTTCTATTGAATTCCTCGACCTTAGTTTCCTGCACACAAACTAAGTCTGGATGCAAGTTTCGAATTATCCTCCGCAGATCGCTTTGCTTCACTGCAGTGTTTAAACCATGAGTGTTGTAGGATAATATCTTCATTGATCTAAAACCTGTAATGCTGGCCCTGAGGTATTGTGTGCTAGAAGTTTTGCAGCAGCTGCCTGATCCATTTCCCTGAGCTGAGATACCATTTCCTCATCTGTTACAGAGGTAGAGACTCCCAATGCCTTCACCCTATCCCATATTCTTGCGGGATCTGATTCATCAGATTCCTTCTCCCGAATTGGTGCAATTTTCTTTTCCTGTATCACTGCTGGAGACACTACTAGAGGGATGATCAGGTGATCCCCAATTCTATTTGTCGGGCTTTTACACTGATCATGTTTCCTCCTTTCTGACCTTGGTTTTGGAACTAGCACGCCTCTTGATATTTTTTTCAGGGTCCTTTGAGATTGATTAATGAGGTAGTTGAGATCAAAAGGATCGCTGCTGGAAGAGGGGGTACTGAATGTTTCACTTCCTTGACTAGGCTCTGTGACATTCTGCATAGTTGGACTTTTCCACATATTGCTCACTATGTCTGAGAAGTCTAGCGTGCGGCTCACGCTATTCAGAGAGTCCTTACCTCCTATTTTTTGATGTTGAAGGGCTAGTAGAGCTGTGAATCCCCCATTCTTCCTTATCTGTGCAACTTGGTGTCTTGCAGTAGAAGATTATTCCTTGCTTTTCCACGGTTTTTTCGCAGGATCTGACCTAGTGGTGATAAACTTTAGGCCTCTATCTATATCATACATTATCTGTGCAGATCCCCTCTCTACATGTGACACTTCATCCCATGCTTCTTGTTTGATGACCTCCTCAGAATCGTCACTTCTGATTTCCAGGGTTCTTGATTCCTGAGTTGGGTTTTCAACAGGTGTTGGGATTCAACTTTCAGGGATATTTCTGTGTGCTGGCTGTTCACTTTCCTCTGGGGTGCTACTTGATGCTCTTTCTCGATTGTTTTCCTCTTGGGATGGGATGAGTTTTGTATTCGGGCTGGCATTTCCCTCCCCGTCTGACATCCTAGGTTCCCCATCTCTTAAACCATTCATCTCATGCCTGATTAATTCCGTTGCAGGCTATCTTTGTAAGCCTAAGCCTTGTGTCATGTTGATGTTTTGGCTAGAACTACTGGCTTGGGTTAAGAGCTTGTTCTGTCGGGTTTTTGAGCCCTCTCTCTAATTGTTTGCTGACAGTTCTGGCCAGCTCTCTTCCAACTTGTTATCTTCCTGATTTGTGCCATCATTCCACTTACCCCCCTGAATTGTCTTATGTAGCAGGGTGCTTAGAGCATCCATCTGTTCCTCTAAAATACATAGCTCGAACTTCTCCTCCCAAGAGTTGATTTGCATCCTTTTGCGAATGATGGCGATAGAGTTTGATAGTATTTGTACTCTACCATACATCATCTCCATCCTATTAGATGTTTTCTTGTCCACCTGCAGCACTTCCCCAAGTCTACCAGCCACCTCGTTGAAGAACGGATCACTCCAACAATGTAGGGGCATCCCAGAGATGAAAATCCATAGCGGCCTCACTAACTTCCCTTTAACTACCTTCCAAGGCCTCAGATTGCAAACACCCAAAACTTCCTGCAGCTTAAGGTCATTGAGCAATTTCAACTTCAGGTCTTCTGATCCTAGCTAAAATAACAATTCTCCTCCTTCCAACTGAACGACAGAGCTATTGATGTATTCATGCTGCACCATAATCCTGCATAAAGATGTTAGATCCTTAATTGAGTGAGGGGAACCTACCAAGCATTTTTTCCAGCCATTGCTGGTTCTCCGGTAGTGGGGAGAAATCAAGCTCTTCCACTTCTTCTTCAGCTAGAGGATGCTCCTGCCATAATGGGTGAGATTTTCTTGGCGGTTGAGCTTTAGAGGCTGCTGGTCCTCCAGCTTCCCTTGTCAGGCTGATTTGTAGAGTGGTGGTGCCAACTCTACAGCCGCTAAGTGCCTGCAACAGCAAAGAAGAATCCACATTTTTGTTAAATTTTACAAAACCATACCTCTTGCCATTCCTCTCCAAACGCAGTGGGGCGTAGACATCCCGTACTTCACCGTGTGAGCTGAAAAAAACCCACATTTCCTGTTCCATCCAGGTCGGTGGGAAACTCGTAATGAAGAAAGAGGTTGTGCTCGATCTGCTTTTCTCAATGAAATGTGGGAGTTTTCTTTTATGCTGAAAGGTTTCTTGTTTCCCAAGTGTTTGGGTAGGTTTTCCCCCCTTTTATCCGACGGTTTTCCACCTTAACCCATTTACTCTCAGGACCATCTCTTTCGCACGCACCTTCACCATCACAATCGATCGTTTTGCCCTTGTCCGAATCTGGTAATCCCTTTGCAGGAAACGAAGGATCGACGACCATAGTTATCCGCCACTCAATGCTTACAGAGTCCCGATGCTGAATTGGGACCGGAACCCCTAAATCGCCACTCAATGCTCTGATTAGGATGGCATTTCAGAGCAAAATTGGGATCGGCCAGAAATTCCGCCACTCTATATGCCGGAACCTGCTCACAGAATTCGGACCGGATCTATGTTGTTTGCCATTTGTGGTGAAAGGCTTTGTCTGAAATTGTAGTGTAGGTCGTTTTGCCGGCGAGATTCCGGCTGAATTTTGGTCGGGAATGGTTGTATGGGAGTTCGTGCCTGGGAGATGTCTATTATTATCTATAAAGACCGTGTACTACTCAGTGATCATTTCACCACTGGTACTATAGAAATGACCGTCGTTATCCTTGTAGTTTACCTGTTATTAATTTAGAATAATGCTACTTGTACTCTCAACTTTGACACACTTTCATAAACCTCCTTATGTGGCAACATCACAACCACACATTAAAAAATGAGTGTGGTTGTGATTGGTGCCGAATAAGGGAGTTTTTGAAGTGTGTCAAAATTAAGGATACGTATAGCATTGCTCATTAATTTATGTTGCAATGACAAAATTTGAACGTTTTTTATGGGTAATTTGCATCGATTAACCTAAAGTATTTACAACCCTATTATGCTACCAATAATTAAAAAGATAGCTAAAGCATCATATACTACCGTCTATTTACACCTATTACAGCCACCAAGATTATGTTTTGAACATGATTGCAGATTGTGCATCCACTTACTCATTTAGCAGCCGGAGGTTGAAGCTTGTGGGAGTCTATCCGAGTGCCATATCTTGGTCTGAATAGTTTCCACGAGGTTAGACATGCCAGCTCCATCAAAAGTCACACAATTTCTTTACAAAACGTTAGACAAAATTTGCAGGTGTCTGTAAATCCGCTCTCTTAATGAATCTCCCTTTCATTCTGGGCCTTTTCTCTGCGTTGAGTTTTCTGACCTCGTATCTTATTTTCTTGGAAAAAAGTCTCGTCCGACGCTTCTCCCTGTACCTTGAAACACGAGCTTCTCTATCGCCGTCGGATGGCCGTCCCGCCGGATGGCCAAACATGTTTGATCCGTGTCCGAGCAGTCTCAAACCGGTTCCCTGAATTGGAACAGAATGATTTGCTTAAATCGTTGTAGTCTGGAGAATATGGAGTGTATAATATGATACAATACAGTAGATGTCGATCAAATCCTATTGTGTATAGAATATGATAATTTTCCAGACGGAAATCTGAATTATTGTTTGATAAACGTGACCTTTAAATCATAGACGGTGGTGTGGTGTGTTTGTGTATGAAAAAGGAAGAAGAAATTATGGAGGTAGATTGCATACGATGATATCAGTGGAGAACTCGCTGTAACTCATCTCCGGCCACTCTCCATTGATCCACGGCGACTTCTCTCCGTCCCAATCCGACATGACTCTACCAAAGTCCAGCTTCAGAAACGTCTTATGACTCTCACGTTGGGATTTTGGTTCTTCCTTTTCTGATTCACAAGGCCGGGGCCCTGCCCGAAAATCATCTCGAATAATTTCCAACTTGTTTCCTCTTCCCATCTCGAATCCCACATCGGTTCCACAAAAATCTTCTCCCATTCCACCATCTATATATTCATGTCTCGATTCCAACAGACCCAATTCCTCCATGTTAAATGACTCGTCCTCCATGCCTCTGCCGAGCAAGCAATCCACATCTGCAGCAAACTCATCAACATCCGATGGAACGAAATGATCGATTACCGGAACCCGAAAATGAAGATCCTCTTCCTCCTCCTCCTGACGGGATTGCTCGTCGCTGCAAAACTCAGGCACAGGGGTTTGTGGATGATGATGGTGATGATGATGCAGCTTGGCATGCTTCTTCAGCCTCGGAGTTCTTGCTTTTCGAGTGAAACCCTGATGCCACGTTGGCACGGAGACCTCCAACTTTGGGTTGGAATCGGATTCAGTCCCGGTTTTGAGCCGAACCCTTTTGTGCCGCCGTGCGAGAGTATTGGCGGAGTGCACCGAAGCATCACAGGATTGACACAAGAAGGCATCATCGGCGGCGCAAAACAACCGTGCCCGTTTCTTTACACAGCTGTCGCAAGCTCTGATGGATTTCGCACCGACGACGGCGCTCGACAATTTTCTGCTCGAAGCCAAGGATTTCATCGCCACGACAGAGATGGATGATGAAAAAAGTTGAATCAAATGGCAGCAACACAACTCTCTTTAAAAATTAAAATGGGCATGTGGCTGCTTTCTTTGGGATGTGGAAAATTTATCTGGGACCTACATTTTGGGGGACCACTTTCTCATCTTATTGGCTGGTGATGAAAATTTGATCCAGAAAGCTGGCCTCTGATTCGCTGCAGGTCGAAACGGAGAGATTTCCTGTGGGACCCAAGTGACATTTTTTCCCCACAACGACGGTCAATTTCGAAAATTTTGAGGTGGACATTTTTGATAACTAGTCGAATTTTAAATAGAGAATATTTTTTTTGATCGGTTTAAATAGAGAATATTGCAATTTTTTTTAGGTATCCCCTCCTCTCTATTATTTTAAAGCTTTTTACTCCCGATAAATTTAGGGGATCTGCACTCAGTCCAAAGACTTCTATAGATTAGGCCTGACCAAACGCTTTTTGTTGGGACTTTAACTCGATAGAATATTGCAATTGAAATCCACAATCGTGACAAGGTGATGCAAAATAGAAGCGTACACATTTTAGAACAACAAAATAATTTGTCCTACCGGGACGGTCTAGATCAAGGTATTATTGTCCCATTTTTTTTATGGGCAACTAACTCTATTTTCTTCCCTAGTTAGTATCTCTATATTATTTGGCTTCGCCCTTAGGTTTATTTAGGAATGAAATCTTGGTTAATTTAGAAGGTATGCACCTATCTCCATTTTTTTTTTGAATTAGCCATGACCAATCACATTTGATGAGTTTGAACTGAATAGCTATTAATTAGCGAGCTCACTTCATTGCCACGTAGGGTTGTAAAAGAACTGAGCTCGAACGAACGTCCCATGTTCGAGCATCGAGCTCGTTCGCAAATCGTTCGTTAAATTAAACGGGTCGAGTTCTATATTCGAGCTCGGTTCGACAAGCTTGGCCGAAACCTCATTTCAAAATTAAAAGTGAAATAAGTTCAATTTCCCGGAATTGACATTATAATTGAGCTCAAATCAATTCCCATTGGGCTAATTGAAAAATCCCCGAAAATACCTTTCGAAACGAGGGAACTCGAAGTCTCGAACGCGTTGGAGCTGCATAACCAGTGAAGAGGAAGTTCTTTGGTAGAAAAAATGAATTGAGAGGAAGAACCTTCCAACTAGGGCTATACTGTATGAATCCTTTCTTGCATAAATTGTAGTTTTTTTTTTAAAATTTCATTTAATTAAATATATAAATAATAATATTTAATTAATGTTCGCGAACATTCGTTAATAGCACGCGAGCAAGCTCAAATTCATTAAGCCTGTTCGTGAATACAGATTTTAGGCTCGAGTTTGAGCTAGTTAAATTTTCGAACCAAATGAAAAAATTTTTAGCCAGACGAATACGAGCATATTCATGAACGATTCTGCATCTCTACTAATACGTAATTTTCCATCCAATTCAAAATTCTGGTTCTGGGCATTATACGCCATCATAATATATACAATTATTTTTAGAGATATGCTATTTGTACACCATAATTTGACACACTTACTAAACACACATGTGTAAACAATCTCAACCACAATTCTAATATTGATATTTATTTATTTTATTTCAATTGTGGTTGTGATTATTGACACATAAGCGTGTTTAGTAAATGTATCAAATAATGATGTACATATAACATTATTGCTTTTGAAAGCAAAGCTTGTTTGAATTTTAAAGCCCATTCATAAGTTATTGGACTAATACGATGCGTAGAGTCGTTGACGGTAATTCGGCCCACACGCACTCTACCTTCGTTCTTATTGTTCTTGCCTGAAAAAGAATCAGCACGAAACCGATACTGTTTTTCGAAATCCGAACCTTGATTCGTAAGAACAGCCTGAGATTCAAAGGTTATAATCTCTCAACTACCTCCGTATAATGCATGGGTTTCTCGAAGTTATCTTTTTTTTTTTAATTCCTAAGCTTGTAAATTTTTCTTCTTATCGCCAATTTCTTCCTTGGGTATTAGATCAATTTTTTTGTTTGGAGTTTGTATATATTCAGGAAGTATTCGGAGTTACGTGCCTAGCTATAATATATTTTATGAATTTCATGTATTTTAGGTATTGGTGAAGGTGATTGGGAAGGTGTCGGGGACTGTCTAGAATTAGTTTTCTTGTTTGGACAAGTTTTTTGGATGATTAAACTTCGAATTGATCGACGAGTGCCTTTTTTTCTGCTTGATTTTGCAATCTTCTGAAAATTTAATGTTTTCTCAAAATTACATTTATTTAGGGTTTCTGAATCGGATATGCTTTATGTTTAATGTGAAGGGTAGTAGTTAAATACATTTGCAATTGTAGAATGGTATCAGGAGTAGCATTCTAATTAATATCATCTTGGCCTTTCTTTCAATCACTCGTCTGGTGATATTGTACCTGGTGTGTAGCTCCTTTAAACCTTAACGCAACATGTGGATTGAGGGCGATTCTCTGGGTTTGGGATGCTTCGTTATCGAGACATGCTGTTGTTTGCTTATACTGGTAATTGGTATTCTGGCCTTTTGAAGGTTCTCTGCATGGCTGGGAGGAATCGGGTTCCACGCTATCCAGATAATTTCCGAGGTATATATGATGATCCACATCAAGTTATGCATCGTGGACCTGTACCCCTTCCTCACCCTGCGGCGCTGGAGGAAGAACTCGGCATCCAACATAGAGAAATCCAAAGGCTTCTTGCTGAGAGCAGACATGTCATGGATGATAATGTAATGCTTGAAAGGGACCTAACTGCCATGAAGGACGAAATTCTGAGATTAAATCAGGTTATTCCCCAGCAGCATGCTGAGAGAGAGGCACACACGAGAGAGTTGATGGATAAAGGAATGAAACTAGAGGCTGAGCACCGATCTATTGAACCTCTCAGGGCAGATATTAGGCATTTGAAGGCTGAAGCTCAGAAACTGAGCTCACAAAAGCAGGAATTGTCTTCTCAGATTCAGTCTTTGACCAAGGATATTAACAAACTAAAAACAGAGAATAAGCAAGTCCGGGCCGTGAAGGCTGACATTGATAAGATGCACAAAGAGCTCGCAGATGCAAGGTATGAACTAGAACTTTCTGATATGCCTAAGCAAAAGTCGAGCAAATGATTTGACTTGTTTCTTTCCCTCGTTTGAGATAAGTCGGTAACATGAAAATCCAAGTCATTAAGAATTAAGGAGTCATCCCATCTGTCAAAATGGCTTTTTAGGTGAGGGGTACGAATATATTTTGGCCTCTTCAATGCCTTGTTTTGCTATTACATTTCTGCTTTCTCCAGGAGAACATATGACTATGAGAAGAAAGGAAATGAAGAGTTGGTGGAACAAAATCGAGCTATGGAGGGTAATCTCATTTCCATGGCTCGAGAAATCGAGATGCTACGCGCAGAGCTAGCATCTGCCGACCACAGGACAGGAGGAGGTATTCACATTTATTCTTTCTCACACAAGCAGTTTTAAATATATATACATTGCACATTCCATACATCCCATCTATCTACCATACCGTTATTCCCTAAGATACTCTTGAACTGAAGGAGATTGCTCTTTGGTTCAGGCATTGGAGGATATGGGATGTTGAAAGAAAGCCCTGAAACTACTAGATATCCAGGTCCATACGCGGAAGTATATGGTATGGGTCCTTGGCGATCACACGATAAGCATGGACCTACACGTCATTAATCCATGTCAGGATTATGATCATGGAAAAAAAAAATGAAATAGTAAATTAATGTCTCCCGGATGAAGAAAAGGTCATAATCTTGGCTTGAACCTCCCTTACATTGTGAAATCTTCTATTTGTGCAATTGCCAATTAATGACGCCACATGTTTGTTCTATAAAAAGTAAAGGGATTTTCATATCATAATGCATTTGAGTTGAGGCTTGTCGTTTGCATTGCATCTTACATGGCCTTCAGCACAACGCTACGAGTTAAAATCTTGCTGATGCTGATCGGGAAATTGGCTGCGACTCGGCAAATTGTACCCGTTGGTTGTATGTGCTTATCTCTCTGCTCTGTGGTGATCATTAAAAAATGGATTGCTGTATTGAAATATATAAAGATATCTGGTTTGCCATGTTCGCCGCCAGTGAATAAATGCCATGATATCACGTGTTCATGTGGCGCAGATCATCATATCATATCCAAACTGTATTGATCTTTTTCTTGTGGATCTCCAAAGAGGAAAGCAGAAAGCAATGAACATTCGAAGAACCAACTGTTAGAATTGAATCTTACGAGAACATATTTACATAGAGTAAGTACATGAATCAGCTGGGAAAAGAACGAAGAAGACAGGACAACAAACAGAACTGTTGAGGAACATGATCAAACCTGGTAGGGTACCGTTAGAAATCTAAGAGAAACTACTTATGTCCATTTACGAGCGCCTCATACTCTGCAGCTGCACAGATGCTGAGATCATCGAGCCGGCTGAAATCCCCAAGCAGATACCCATTCTTATCAATAACCCCAACGCCATTGAGGATCCTAAACTTGTCTTCCTTGTCTGAATCCTTATCTTCGTTGGACAATTCAGAGGATTCAGCTTCAAGAACGCAGGATGGGGAGTTCTGGTTCGGCACCGCAATCCAATCAAATCCCCGTTCGGCTTTCATCATCTCCTCGATTACTCGCTTGCGAGCAACATAGGCCTCCGCAGCATCTTCAGCGGTGTTGAAAGTTCCCAGCCAAATACGTTTTCCCTTCCGAAACGGATCCCTAATTTCAGCCACATACTTCCCCCACTTCCGCCTCCTCACGCCGACGAAATTCCTCTCCCGCCGGAATATCTTCGTCACCGGGGCGTCTTTCTCCGGCGATTCGCCGGAAACCGAGCTCAATTTCGGTTTCTTTGCCGGAATAACCGCCGACGGTTTCTGGAGGATGATTTCGTGCACTTTTCGCTTCGATTTCCACTGCGTGTCGTCGCGTTCGTCGGAGGATGAATCTGTGGCGTCGGGATCGGAATACGAGACTCTGATTTTCGTGGTCTGGGCTTGGATTGCGAGATCTTCCATGTACTCGAGGAACAGGCGCTGGGAGAAAAGATACTTTTAATTGAATGCAAACTTTATTTTTGTGAGGAAATGTGTTCTTTTTAAGGCCCAAGAAAAAGAAATAGAATATTAATTTAGATAATATTTGACATTTGTTGCAGCGGTTGTTCCGTCTACCGTGTACGAGGGGTAGAATATTACTTGGGGGAGAATATATGCCTTCCGCGTAGGGGGCTATTTCGTGAAAATACAAGAGACGGAGGGCATGGATGCAAAACAGTCCAACAAAAACAAACTTAAACTAAAAGCACCTATGGGAGCTCAAAAGAAAATGGAGAGTATCTTATCCAAATTTCTATGGGGCTCATACTCAACTGGAAAAATAAAGATCACATGGATAAGATGGTAAACTGTGCTATCCTAGGAGACAAGGAAGACTAAGCATCAAAGCTGTAAAGGAATTCAACCTGGTACCATTGGGAAGATGGGGATTCAGAATAATAAGCGAGCCAAACAGTCTCTGGAGACAAACTTTATTTGCAACTTTTGGTCCTATGATCATCAGCAACCCTCAACCTACTAGATATGACTCATCTGGTGGAAAGACCTCACAAAATGGGTACTAAATGCGACCAAGTTCAAGATGAACATATCTAGGAAAATTGGAGACGGTTTAACCACAAAATTCTAGATTGAGAGATGGGCTGGATCTACTTGCCTGGCAGAATTATTTCCAAATATCTACTCTAATGCTGCAGAAAGGAAACACTAATAGCAGAGAAAGGGTTATATGATCGAACTTGGTTGACTTGGAGGTGGACCTGGAACTGGCTGGAACCTTGCACTCTAGACCATCTGACTGAGCTTCAGCAACTAATCTCTAAGGTGGATACCTTCCCCCCGGAATCTGGTGATGTCGATAATTATGTATGGAATTCCATAAACGGAAATGTATACTCTACTGTAGAAGTGTATATGCAGATTATGCAGGAGACATGGCAATCAGAAGCAGGTGATACAGAAATTGCTAAAGTTTGATCAAAAATCACACCGTCGAATATCAGTGCCTTCTGCTGGCAATCACTTCAGAATCGTATCCCCATTGTTGATAATCTGGAGAAGAGAGGCGTACCTCTTGATTCAATTCTGTGTCCCCTCTGTCTAGAAGAACATGAAAGTGTTGATCATCTTCTCCTGTTCTGCCCGATTAGCAAAGAAATCTGGAGCAAATGCTACAATTGGTTGGATATTCCTGAAACTACTCCTCAGACGCTCAAAGAACTCATCTCTCAGGATCAAAATCAACAGTTTCCGCCAAAGTTCAGACGAATTTGGAAAATAATATGGGAACTCACTTTCTGGGCCATTTGGAAGTCAAGAAATGATGCGATTTTTACCCAGCAAATACCAGACCCAGCCAACGGAATTGAAGGGATACAAATGAGATCATACACGCTGCTTCGAGCCCATAGATATATTGGGATTACGTTTAACTTTTGTGAATGGTGTCGTGAGCCCATGTATTATATGTAGGCTATATGCTAGAAATGGCCCGAAGAGGAATGTAAATATATAAATATTGCATATTTAATAAAATTTTATTATCTATAAAAAAACTTAAACTAAAAGCTAAGTGGTATCATTAGATCTCGTAATTAAATTTGATGACCAGTTCTTAAAATAATTCGGCATGAAAATTTTGAAATATTGACGGGGCAGTTGTAAAAGTAAATTTATGAGAAATTTGTTTTTGAAAAGTAACCTTACAAAAAAAGAATTGCAAATGTAACCTACATCTTTAAAAATAAATCAAAAATTAAATATATTTAAGTTTAGCATAATAAATGCTAATACTAAACCGTCAACTAACGTAATAATACTCATTCCCGCCATTTCCAACCACCGTTACGGTTTTTCGATCGTCGAAAAATATAGATCAACATTTTTCTTCTATTCTCCCCCATTTTAGGCTCAATTTTTTCGGAAATACATTCAAAGAGATCGAGAGAGACAGAGAGCATTAACAGGCACAACGTGAATAGGGCGGATCTAATTCGTGTTCTATTTTTAAAGGTGCATTTGATTCTGAATTCTAGCTGATTTATGGGCAGGATTATTTAGTTCTCGGTATGTATCATGCATTTCGGTGTGAGAATTTTAATTCCGTGATCCGAACGTTCTTTCTTTGAGTTAATTCAGTTGATTTGTTGTCAGGAATACAGGCCGCGGCCTGTGTCCGGTCACCCGACACCTTGTAGTCGTGATTACCGTTCTTGGTCGAGTAACCCGACTCCTTGATCTAATCTGTATTCTATTTTTGAAGGTGCGTTTGATTCTGAATTCTAGTTGATTTATGGAAAGGATTATTTAGTTCTTGATATGGGTCATGCATTTTGGTATTACAATCTCAATTCCGTGATCCGAACGTTTGTTCTCTGGGTTAATTCAGTCGATTTGTGGTCAAGAGACAAGAATACAGGCTGCGGCCTGCGTTCGATCACCCGGCACCTGTAGTCGTGAGTACCGTGCTTGGTCGAGTAACCCGACTTCTTGATTCTACGTATTTATATTATATATGCTGCTCTGTTGTCTATTATTTGCAGACGAAGCTGACTTTATTTTATAAGATTTTAAATCTTGATGAAATAAAAGAACTTCCAGAGCTTATAGGAACAGGCGTCACCTGTAGTTCGAGAGCTGTTCCAATCGAGGAGAACCTATCGATCGCATCTTTATTAGATCTCATTTACACTAGATATGGTCTTCATAGAGATACAACAAATTTAGTTTTACAGTACAATCCCAAAAGGAAGTTCGACCATGCAGAGTCTACCATTTTCCTGCGTAATGATGACGATGTTGTGAAATTTTTAAACTAACGTGAAAACGGGAATTAACGAGACACACCTTGGAAATTATTTTGCATCCAAAGGGAGTGGCAGGATGCACGCAGGCTGGCTCCATGGTTATGCCGAGACATGAGTCTGTGACAATTAATGTGGCAACGGGTGAGACCAAAGTTAACGGACTGGTTGCACGTCAGCTCAACGTCAACGAGACAGAAGTCGGGATGAACATTCAGGCCAAATTACCTTGTGTAGATGCATTTGCAGTAGCAAATGAATCTGACACGAGATCACACAGTCTTAACTCGCCGGCGCCGGACTTCACAAGGGTGCATGATGAGGAAG
>JAOYMZ010022077.1:0-18142 GCA_025802335.1 Pinguicula primuliflora
TTTTAATTCATTATTTTTATATAAAATAAAAAGAGGGGCGCGTTTGAAATTTTAAGAAATCACAGGGGGGTAAATTAGAATTATGAAACCACAAGGGGGTAAATTGAATTTAGGCCAAACCACAGGGAGGTAAATTGAAATTTACTCTCAAATAAAACATTCCCTGTGGATCTGACCCTTGCTTCTGCATTGTATTACAAACTTGACCATGTGCACTTGCATGCATCAGAGTTAAATTAGATCAGCTCCTTATTTTAGAATACGTGAAAAAAGACCTCCATGTGCATCCTCTACCATTGTCATTGCTGAGAAATTTCATGTTTTGGTCTATTTTTACATGCACTCTGCCTAGTCCCCTGTTGATGCACATTCTGACCCCGGCATATATGGCTTTCAGTCTGACAGCCTCAGCATCTCTCGTACTGTAAGTAAAACTAGCAAGATATTCACCTTCCTCACCCAGGATTACACCACTAACTCAAACAAGATAAACTCCAGCTTCTCGGTAACAAGCCATTTGCAGCTTGTAAAGACTATGAACTGGAGAATGTTTTGGTGCATTACACTACCGTATTTTCACTGCGGGTAAAGGGATTTTTAGTGCTTACAGTAGCTCCCGATCCCTTGATTGTAGCTCATGCTTTACAGGTATTCTTCCCAGTATGCCTCAAAATAGATTTAGTGCAACAGTTATCACCTTCACATTTTGCATTGCTTTTCCTCGAAATATTACACTACACCTAGCTGTCCAAATTGACCAGCATATACACACTGGGAGAATTCTTCAGATTTTCTGAATAATTTTATTCCCTTTCACCCTATCCCATGTATCCAAACATGTGATCAATGTGGAAGAATGCTGGGGGATCGTGCAGAGTTTCTCAAAGTGTTTCCAGACTCTTCCCGCTGTTTCACCAGAGAAAAAGAGATGACCACTGGATTCTCCCTGGGGATTATGACTGCAGCAACAACACTTAGACACCATATTCACACCAACCATTTGTACTCTTTCATCTACTGGGCCTGCATCCAGTAAGATTCGCAACATTAGTATACTCAGTTTAACTGGGATGAAATGATGCCAGATGCATTTAAAACACCTCTGCTCTGATTCCTTGTGTCTAATTTGCTCCCAGGCTGCTCAGAAGCAGAATTTTCCATCCCTTGACGGTTCCTAGATGCATTTGTCATCTCTAAGGAAGTTAACCGTTCTGTATATGTCCTCTTGCACTTCCCCCGGAAGATTTAAATCCCTTATGCTGCACGGGTGATTCAATCAATACTCGCTCACCTGAGCCCCAGTAGCTCCTGTATATTTACTAAGAGGTCCGATTGAGGTCCACTTATCCCACCAGAAATAAATATTTGAGCCATCTCCAACCATCCAATACGAATGAGCCATCATTGTAGGTCTAGCTAGAAGAAGCCTCTTCCAAATGTGAGAACATTGCTCGTGGCTTGAACCGTGCAAGGATTTGCATTAGCAAAGTATTTTTGTTTCATGAATGTTACTAGTAGGGATGCATCCTGCCTAGTTTGCCACCAGAGCTTCATTGTGGCAGCCATACAGATATCTTGCAGTCTGTGAATGCCCAGCCCACCCTCATGCATCGGGAGACATTCTTTTCCACGAAACCTATTTTTTTTTCTGTTGTTTATCATATTCCCTAGAAAAAGCCAGCGAACATCAGCTCAATTGTTTTTATGATCGTTTTACTGGGCTGCAAGGTCATGGCTTGATATATAGGAAAACTGGAAAGGACATGTCGAATGAGAATCAGTCGTCCCCCAATAGATAGATACTTCAATGTCCAATTATCCACCTTAGTTTTCACGTTCAATTGAAGAGATTCGAAGAGACTATCTAGTTTCCTTCCTGTATATATTGGAACTCCTAGATATACATGTGGTAATGTAGCATGCTGCAATCCTGTCCAAGTAACTATATTTTCTATTTGCTCGCTAGCCGGTTTGCGGGAGACAAAAAAGTTGCTTTTCTATCTGTTTATTTTTTGCCCTGACTCCTCCTCATATTTACTAATCAGGTCAAATACCTTCTTCAATGCAGGCTGTGTTCCTTTCGTGAATACCATCAGATCATCAACAAAGGCCAAATGTGTAATCTGTGAGCACCCCCTAGGCAATTTATATGCACACTTCGGATCCTGCTACATCAAATCATTTAAACCTCGGCTGAGAGCTTCAACGGCTAGGATAAACAAAGCTGGGGAGAAGGGAACCCCCTGCCTCACACCCCGTGTGGATTGGAAGAATCCATAACTCTGCCCTTTATACAACACAGAGAACCAATTGTTTGATAGTATGCGCCACACCATATCTATGAAATTTTCTCCAAAACCGAATGCTGGCAACACCTTGATCAAAAATAGCCACGATACTCTATCCAATGCTTTCTCCATGTCTAACATCATTGCTATATTAACCCCCCATGTTTCAGGTCCAGGGATTGGAATATCTCTTGAGCCAGAATGGTGTTATCTTAAATCAAGCGACCTCTCACAAATCCACACTGTTGGGGAGAGATTAGGTATGGCAAAATCCCTGATATTCGAGTTGCAAGAATTTTTGTGAAGATCTTCCACGGAAGTTACACAGGCTTATAGGGCGTAATTCTGATATACTACTTGGATTTGTCACCTTCGGGACTAAGCAGAACAATGTAGTTGTGACAATCTTCAATAGCTCTTGGCCAACAAAGAAGGATCGCACCGCTAGTACTAGATGAGCAGTGATGATTTCCCAACAGCTTTGAAAGAAGGTGCCAGAGAAACCATCCGGGCCAGGGGCACTATCCTTGTTTAATTGGAAAATGGCTGATTTTATTTCTGCCTCTTCAGGCCAATCAGTTAAGGAAACATTAATTTCAGATGTAACTAGCTGTGGGGTTAGTCCAATCAAATCAGCTGAACAGAGGACGTTTTCCGCAGAAAGTTGGTGCTGAAAGTGCTCCACAATTAATATGGGAATATCTGCATCCAGTACCCTCTCTTCATCATGTGTCATCAAGGATAAGCTTGCGTTTTTGGCTCTCTCCAACTTAACAGTTTTGTGAAAGAAAGCAATATTTCTATCTCCTTCACTTAGCCACTTCACGTGAGTCTTTTCTTTCCAAAATATTTCTTCTGCAAGTAAATGTTGGGTCAGCTTAGCATGATTGAAGCTAAGCTGTTCCCTATCATGCTCATCTCCATACTTTTCATATTTTGACCCAAGTCGTAACATCAAGTCCTCTGTTTGCCGAATGTTTGCAAAGATATCACCATAAACTTGTTTATTCCATATTTTTAGTTCTTTTCTCAATGCTTTAAGCTTCTCAGCAAAGGCACGTACAACATTGTATTCGGTCACTGGAGTCCCCTAAACTGCTCTCACTTATTCAAAAAATCTGGACGTTGGACCCAAAACACGTGAAACTTGAATCTGGTAGGCGGTTTTTTCACAGAAGTAAGTAGCTCCAACAACAGGGGTGCGTGATCCGATACCCCTCTGTGCAAATACTGTACCTGGACTGGATCTGCCTTCATGATCCAGTGTTCAGATAATAGGACCCTATCCTGACATTTCATCACACAATATTTCCCAGATCAGTTATTACACCAAGTGAAAGATGAACCAATAAAACCTGCATCCATTAAACAATATTCTTGAATTGCCTCAATGAAATCAGCAGAGGAGCCTATATTAATTCGTTTGCCTCCTTGTTTTTCTTCCACAAAAACAACTACATTGAAATCCACCCCAATGAGAAGTGGCTCCTATATTGAGTTACAAACAAACCTCATATCTGTCCAAAGTTCAACTCTCTCCAATCGGGTGCATTTTGCATAAACTACACCAATATAAAAAGTAGACATGGAATTTACAAGACAAACTGCTAGCACTAATATTTGCGGGGCATCAAAGAATACAGAACAATGCAGTTTTTGACTCCACATGATCCAAATAGAGTGAGCAACATTCGCAATACCCTCTTTAAATCGTAGTTGCTGAACTAAGAATGGCAATCTCCCTCCTGAGATTTTAGGCTCTGTGATAACTAAGAATTCCAGTTGGTGCAACTTGACTAGGTTTATTAGACGTCTCCGAGAGGGTTTATTTCCCACCCCTCTAATATTCCAAATCAGGCCCTTCGTCATTTAGAGAAAGTACTTGCCTGTGAACATAGAGCATACCTTTGGGCTTTTGAAGGAGGTATCTTTTTTCCACCCCGAACTCACTTTGGTTTCCTGTTGAGGCTGTGTAGCACTTCCTCCCCCATAAATTTTCCTATATTTTGGTCTGAAGGACTTTTATTCTCCTCTTCCGAGAATATATCTTCTTCATCATAATTTTCCCCTCCATGCCAAAACTATGTGACAGTTAGGGATGTATTGTTTCCAGAATTGTGCTAAAAAAAAGAATATCATCTCGTACTTCTGTATGTATTGATATCCCCACAGATGTGTCCTCCAATTTATTCACTTGATCTCCTGTTGAGTTCCAATTGCATCTGTTATTCACAGAGTTGTCCCTAGCCTGATCCTTGTACATTTGTTCCTGCAACTCACTTTCTGAAATAGTCAACTCAGCAGACATTTTAATTGGGTCAGTAGAGGTCTCAGTAACTATCCCCTCAGATACCACTATCCCATCCAATATAGCCTCACTATCATGCAGATCCGCTGGGATTTCTAGAGTGACCATATCTAACTGCCCACTGTTTTTTCCTCTCAAAATAGGTTCAGAGTTCAGCTTAAATTTTCCAGGTTTGGTGTCAACAGATGGTAGGTCCTCATTATCAGATAATGTATCCAGAACAGAGTAACGAGATAGTAAAATTAAGCAACATAAATCAGTGTAAGTATTATTAGCTGCCCAAGTATATATATCATCAATAGCATCAATAGAGATTATAACAGAATCAGCATCATTATCAATCACATCAATAGCATGTTCAACAATAGCATCAGGAGGTGTTATATCAGTATCAAAAGATTTATCATGTACTTTCATAGCTTGCTCAACAATAGCAACAAGAGTATCAGTAACTTCAGCATCATTCTCAAAGATAGCATCAATAGGGGGTATATCATAGTAAGCATTTTTATCATTTTGTTCAATAGCATATTCAACAATAGCATCAATAGGGGATGTAGTAGAGGCAATAGATTTTGCATGCACTTCCATAGCTTTCTCAATAACAGCAACAAGAGTGTTATTCACTTTAGTAGATTCAACAAGAAGTTTAGAAGTATCTTTAGCATGCTCAGCCATATCATCAATAGTAGGTATAAAAGGACAAACCAAGGAATTATCTTCAGGATATTGAGAAGCAACCATACTCGTACTGTGAGACTCCAATGCACGTTCCTCAGCACATCGTGTGACCTCCTCAATGAATGTAATTTTGACAGCCTGAATAATCTATTGTGAGATACACTCCAGACTCCAGTTCATCCTTTTCACATCATCAGAGTTGGTGTTCAGAACCTGCGAATCTACAATTTTCTGTTGACTTGTACTGGCCACATCCCCATTATTCACAGGCCTATATGCGAAGATCTACTTCCCTTACCACCTTTCCCCAAATCAGCACCAATACGTTTAATCTTGGTAGGATCGACGGCCTCCTTCTTAACAGGGTGAGTATTCAACATAGGGGGATTCAAAACCTTGCATAGCACGAGGGTATGTCTCTTCCGCATACAATGCCAGCAATAATCAGGAATATAATCGTATTCTATTGTTTGCCAAAAGGCACTTTTGCCCATTTCAACCCATACTCGTTTTGGCTACAGTTTGAGCAGATCAATCTCTACGCACAGTCGAGCTTCACTCGGTCTGGTTAACTTCAGAGTTGCCTGATCCAACATCACAGGCATTCCAATCAACTGCACTATGTCAAAAATGTTCTCCTTCTCCTTCTCCTTCTCATACAACAACAGCAGAAGTTTGGGGAGGCAGATCCAGACAGGAGTAATATGAGGCTCCTCTCGCTATTGAAGTATGGCGTCCAACAGAACATTCGCATCAGGAATCTGCCTATGTTCCATACCTCCCAGAGTAAAAATTGATATCTATCCTCCATACAACCAAACCTCAACAATACATGCTTATAATCCATGATTCCACCAAAAAACTCAAATTTCAATCCAAATCCACATATAAACTTCCTAACCTCTTGCATTGAAGGACGGCCTCGTGAAGACTTTCCAATCAATGAAGTCGCAAAGGAGGCGTTGTAGTGTTAAAATTCATCCTTAGAGAAAGTAATCGCTGGCTCTCCATCCTTCGACCAGGCACCTCACTTGATTGTTCGTTCCTCCAAATCGACAAAGGATTTGGTGACCATCATCGCATAAGTTGGCGTATTTGTCTCCAGGGCTCCGCCAGAGATTGGGGCATCTAGCGAACTCTCTGCCCTGGCCACCTGGGCCATAGGGCCAGGAAAGTCGATCAAAACAGAAATTCAGGCAGATATCCTGCCTCACCGGCAAAATTTAAGCTCGAAATGTCGCAAATCTGAGATCTAGTGCAATCGCATAGTCACTGTGTTTTTTCGCCTGAGCAGGAAAAATCATCGCAAACCTCGAATTGCGATAAAAAACATCAATCTAAATAAGCTCAAATCATGATATAAAATGAACTTATTAGTACATAACTACATCCATGCGTACGCCATTCTCGAAAAATCTAAACTACGAGGATTGTAGTGTACTAGCGAACAACTGGCAATCTAACTAATATAGACTAACGTAATAAAAGACAAGGCGAGAAGTCGGGAACCGAACGCAGCGCACATGGAGGTTAGAGACTGCAGCCGGAAGGAAGGATTTTTTTGTTAAAAAAAATCTTTTTTCGGTTGGGCGACTGCCCAACTCGCCCTGCCAGTGCCCACAACGCCTATGAGGCCACCTAGGCCGTTTAGGCGGTGCCTGGGCGATTGCCCAGCCCCAAGTCGGGGCAGTCAACAGGAAAACACCGCATAGGCAGCCGCCTAAACGGCGATTTCTCTGGTGAAAGATACCTTCTTCAGGTAAGCTAATGTTTGTTTGTGATTGTGCTTTTGTGTAACAAAAGTGTATTGTTTTTTTAGGTAAGTCAAAAGTGTATGATTAAATCAAAAATGCTACATCTCTAACCCACTTAACCCTACACATGATTTTTAATTCTATTGTTAATCGGTAATTAATTAATAATAATAAAATTAATAACTCTTAAAAGATTAATTTTAATAGTTAATTTCATTAATCAACTAGTGCAAAAACTGTACAACTGTTCAAAAGAAACCAGGAACAGAAACAAGCACAAAGTTTGCAACCGTAAGCGTCCAAGCTCATAACAAATCGTATCAGTGTACATCAAATAATAGCCTAGGATGCCTGAACCAGTCGCCTAACGTCGCATCAGCCGTTTTGAGTCGCCTCGTCTCAATCCAATACCTGACCGATGTTTTTACAATGAGCAGCACATTGTCCATTCCATCAGTATCGAAACAGGAACAATTTCTTTCCCTTCCAAGTGAACCAGATCACGGCCTGCCTTATTGCTTGCCCAATCTTTCTCCGTGTTGATCATAGTGAACTATCTAATCTATGGATGCAGAAATGAAAGTAAAAGCATGTATCTGCGCAGAAGAGGCCGAATGAATCCTTTTAGATATACCTTCAAATATAATTTTCTGTATGCATCTAAGTAAGGTTTCAGGTACTTACGATCCAATTTTCTCAAAATTCTCAGTTATTCACCCACAATTACTTAGTCAACCAGAAACAACTCAATAATTCAATCTCCACAATATCCAATAAATCAACCCAATAAGCAATCTCCACAATTCATAACTCCACAATTAACACATCACAACCTCCAAAACACAACACTATTCTAAAAAAATCCATCAACAACCCACCAATAATTTAATCGTCAACCAACAATCAACAAATTCAACAAGTCAATTTTTTGCTTCTCTCTCGCAAAATGGCAACGCGAAACCCTTCACTGTGATCGCGATTATTCCCCCCGGGTCTGTGCCGGCATCACAGCCGGCGCCGGCACCGGCACCGGCACCGCCACTCCTCCTCCTAATTACTGACGAGATTCATACACCTAGTGACACCAATGCCTATCTGCAACTGACGAATGCGACAGATACTCTCGGAGGCCCCAATTCTGGCATTTCACATTCACGGAATGACACCGGCATAATTGGACATCCCGCCGGACAGAACCCTGAAATTGGAGGCCCTGGAATACTCAACGTCGCTCAGGCAACCTCAATTGAAAAACCAAATGGCCCAGTGCCTCGACGGACAAATTTCGGAGTTCGGCTACAACGATTATGGGCTTCATCCCACCTTACCACTTCACCAATCTACCCCCATCAGTGACCAGAGCAGAGATAATGGATGCGTTATCTGCACACGGTAAGATTTTGGATTTACATCTTTCTCAGAAAGTGAACAATCGTGGCTGCAGATTTGCTTTTGTGCGTTATCCTATACATATGTCCTCTCTTGATCTGCTTAGTCGATTAAACGAAATTTGGATTGGTTCATACAAACTGGAATTTAGTTTGAGCCACGAGACACGGAGTTTGGAAAAACAACCAACTATATCGAATGTTCAAAATGATGATACTTGTTTGCCTGTTACTAATACCTCTACTGCCACAAAGACTGTCACTTTTCCTGGACTAGATACTGGAGCAGGTACAAAGAATGCAGGGGTTGAGACGTTCCAGTATATACCTAATAAGGATGCAAGAGCGTGGTTGAATACATGTCTATTAGGCACTCCCTCTCCGATCTTGGACATTCCTTCAGTAGACAGGATTCTAAAGGCTGCAGGTTATGAATACATCAAAACTGCCAGAATTGAGGGTGGGGAACTGCTTCTCATGGCTCCGGATAAACTTCAACAGGTAAAACTCTTGCAAGATATGGAAACTTTAAAAAGCATCAAGCTTCATAATGTAAGGCCGTGGCGACTCTTGGATGGGAAGCCAGCGCGATGCGCTTGGGTGATAATCAAGGGGGTGCCACTCCAATTCTGGGAGGAAAAGCTTTTTTCTGATATTGCTGGCCGTCTTGGAAAACTCGTTCAATTAGACCCGCAAACTAGCGAGAAGAAAGACATGAGATATGGCAGGTTCCAAATTTTCACAAATTCGTCCGGTTGGATATCCAAGAGCATGGTAATAAACACGGACACTGGATCCTTCACCGTCTCCATCAGAGAGGACATCCAAGAGCTATCAGCCATCAAGAACTAGTTCTGGCCGTCCCTGGTGGAAGCAACATCCGGGAAATGGATTTGGCAGCGCAAGACCACAAGATCAAAAGCTCAAATGACTGAACAAGCCACAGATCCAATTAACGGCCATGAAGAGGAGTACACAATAGAGGAAATGGAAAACCGAGGTATCGATCTCTTTCTAACGGAAAGTGAACATCTGAATTTTGGCAGGGAATCCACCGGGTTGGATGAGCACGAACAGAAAGGCCAAGAAGAAAAAGAGGGGACCGAATCTGCAACCCCAGGACTGCCCAAACAACCTGAACTACCTGCTAGTTCCAGCCCAGCAGAACCGTTATCCCCAATTGAAGCTGCACTGAATACCTTACTTGATGTTTTACAGAATGCAGGGGATGACTTTCAGAATGCAGGGGATGATATTCAAAATGCAGTTGATGCAGGGGATGACTTTCAGCAGTGTGTAGATGAACAAAATGAGGAGGAACCAAGGCTGAATTCTGCGGATGGTCTGCACGCTGAAAAAATTCCAGAAGCACAAATTCTACACGCTGAAAAAATTCCAAAAGCAAAAATTCTGCGGATGGTCTGCACGCCTATGAAGGAGATGGTTGGTGAGAAGACATTGGGAACACAGGACAGCACAACCAAAGTTTGGAAGTGGGCTGACAGAGTGAGAGCAGGGTCCGGGAAAGATTCAGATTTCTACACACGCCAACCCGCAGCTGCTGCCCAAAACGCATACCGGGACATCAGCCAGCCCCTTGGCTTGCCTCCAAAAGTTGCCACGCTAGACCCCCTAGCTGCTCCCTTCTCTCCATAGCCAAAACAAATAGGCGACGAGCAGTACATGACGGATTTCTCAGATGAAACTCTGTATGCGGTTCCCCTCACCACAAACGGCATGAGTTTCGCTGAAGCATGGGCCGCAGATAGAGGCATGATCAGTTCGGCCCCAGAAGGGGGCTTCTCCTTAAGTGACTGCGATGATATCAATATAGAAGAATTCCCCACATGGTACGAAGAGCCCGAGCAATGCATCCCAACGCCTTTGAAGAAGGCGAAGAAGAAGAAAAAGAAAAATGACCAAGAGCCCCCCAACTCGTGGCACAGCCTGCGCATTCGCGGAATTCCGTTATCTCAGTAGTGACTTCATTTCCAGTTGTGATTGTATTTTCCATAACTACGCTCACTTTTGGGGCTAGTTTTGTATAATCACTTTTGCGATCAATAAAACGAAAAAAATTTTAAAAAAAAAATTCAATCACAAGTCACCTCAAATCGATACCGCACATTCAATCCATAAATCACCTTCAATCTACCATTCACACTCAAATCAACAACTCAATACCTCCATAACAACCCAACTACACTCCACAATTCTCAATATATTCTCCACATTCAACAATTCATAACCCACCTCAATCGTACAAAATTATACATTCAAACAAGAAATTCACCAAAAATTCACCGATGAGAGATCGGCGAATTCCGGTGGCAGAGGTGGCAGAATCCAGTGGTGGCGCTGGCGGTGCTAGGGTTTCGTAGTATAGGAACAGGGCTCTGATACCAAATCTTGTGTTAATTACACATAATAGGGTTACTTATATAAAATTGGTAGAAAGACCAAAATAACCCTAACAAATATCAACAACTATTACAGTTATACAACGAATCTTAGAACAATCTTTCCTTATGTAAAAAACTGAGACAAAGAAAGTACGGCTGGGAAACAATTCTAGAGATGTGCTAGTGTCGTGAAGAGGCCTCAATGGAGTTTGTCACGATCGAAATGGGTAGTATCCAAAGATTTGGCATATACTTCAATCTACAGCGTCACTCATAGGCCTGGCATGACAATGATGATGTTACAAAAGTTTCACATTAACATTTTGATACATTATTTTTACTATCAAAATGTTTGAATATTTAGTTTCATCGTTCATCATAAACCAATCTAGTGCAAAGAAAACAAACTTCATACAGTTGATAAGCTCACATTTTACCATATTTTGAGCTTATTTAGATTAGTGTTTTTTACTTCATTATACCCTAATCACTTGTTTTACACCTTATTTTGTGCTTAAATGTGTTATATAGGTGCACTTGTACATTAGGACATGTAATATAGGGTTTTTATACGCACATGGGACAAGAAGGCAAGGTTTTGCTGAATCGGGTAAAGGCTACCAGCCACTTCAAAAGATGCTTGGACATTTCAGTGAAAGAAGGCATTGGCAATCTGAGCCTTGCAACCTTTGTATCGATCAAACCACTTCGATGACCATGCTGTAATTTTACCAGGATCAAGCCCTAAGACTCCTCTACAAGTTTCATTTCACATTATAGTCTTTTGAAGCCACGAAGTGGGACTTTGGAGTCAATCTATCCATTCTGGGTAAAAGCAGGTGAAATGACAAAGCAGTCCCTTGCAGCTAGTACAACTCTTGGAATACTACGAGAGTGGTCTTGTAACTTCACAGGGACGTTGCCCTAGTAGTCTAGAACGACTCTCATTCAGCGACAACACACATTGGAGGTGGAGAGAGAGGCGACATTGGATCTTCCACCATATTCTATTCGGACATGGGAGGATCTTAGGAAAGCTTTCTTGACACATTTCTTCCTACCCTCATGAACAACGAGAATTATGCACGAGGTTCAGTCTTTTAGACAGAGTGATCAAGAGAATATCTATGAGGCAAGGAAGAGATTTAAGAGCTTGTTAAGAAGCTATCTGAACCATGGTTTGCAGAATTGGAGACAAATCCAGACTTTTTACTTTGGATTGGAGCACAACACTCGGGGAGAGGTAGACAGTGCAGTTAAAGGGACCTTTATACAAAAGATTTATAACCATGCACATGCTTTGTTGGAAACTCTCACACAAAATTACTATAAGTGGCCGGTTGAAGACTCACGGGTTGAGGAGTTCCCCAAATGCAAGGAGACAACAAGATTGATGTGCTTGTTGTAGTTATGAAGGAGATGTCATCCAAATTGATCAAATGTTACAAAGTGCAAAATTTCAGCAGCCCGCTCAGGCATATGCTGTTCAGACCCCTGCCTGTGAAATTTGTGGAGGTGCTCATCATTTTAGCCAAAGCCAGGAGGCACCACAGGTTGATATGGAGCGGCTCAATTATGTGCAGCTGCAAAGATGGCAGTAGGGTGGTTACCAAAACAATTACAAGAAGCGATGCTCCTGGTTTCTCTTGGAGCAACCCTCAGGGTGCTCTTAACTCTCACTTGCTGATTCCTCAAGCCCCTAAAGTCCAGTACCAGCAAACTTCTGATGCTGCAAGGAGCCAAGAGAACGATCAGATGGCTGCTTTGAAGGAGATGTAGCGCCAAACTATAGAGATGGCCAATAAACTTGCTCAACAGAATTTGAGTTTCACTTCCAATATTGAATCCAACTTTCAGAACCAATCGGTAGTTATTCAGGGGCAGAATGCTGCCATTCAGAAGCTAGAGAGCACGGTTGGAGTATTAGCTTCACAACTTCAAGAGAGGCCAAAAGGAACCTTGACAAGCTTTACAGGGAACAATCCAAGGGAAAGCTATCAAGCCATTACCTTAAGATCAGGCAGGGAGATTGAAGAGCCAAAGTCACCCTCTGGAGGAGATAGAAGAATCTGATTCTAAGATGGAGAAAGCAATGCAAAGACAAAGAAAGAAAGAAAAGTGAGAATAAGTTGTGCTTACACCCATGATAATGAGGAGTATGCCATACCCTCAAGCAATTCAGAAGGAGTATTTGAACCAATAGTTCAAGAAGTTTTCAGATCTCTTCAAGAAGTTGTACATTAACATTCCCTTTGCAGAAGTTTTAGAAAAGATGCCAACATATGAAAAGTTTATGAAAGACATTCTGACCCGCAAGAGGACTGAAGTGGAGGGAACCATACCTTTAACTGCAGAGTGTTGTGCTATTCTGAGTAGACAAATACCTCAGAAGATGCCTGATCCTGGTAGTTTCACTGTTCCTTGCACGATTGTAGATCAAAGTTTTGACAGGGACTTATGTGATCTAGGTGTAAGTATCAACCTCGTGCCTTACTCTATCTCACAGAAACTTGATTTTGGAGAGTCTATCCCTACTGGAATCACCTTGCAGATGGCTGACCTAAAGGTGTGGTGGAGGATGTGCTAGTGAAGGTGGATAATTTTATCTTCCCTATTGACTTCGTAATTCTTAATATGGCTGAAGACAAAGGAGTGCCCATTATCTTAGGCTGACCCTTTCTTGGAACTGGTTGAGCCTTGATAGATTTGAGGAAGGGTGAGCTGAGATTGAGAATACAAGATGAAGAAGTGTGCTATAGTGTCTATCCAACTATGCATATGACTAGTGACTTTGCGCTTGAGTATGAGCTTTGCCATGCAATTGAATCCCTTCAAGAGACTCTAGTTGAGGAGCTAGGCTACATTCAAGACCCTCTACTTACATGTCTGACTAGTAAGATACTCAAAGTTTTGCAAGAACCTTCAGTGCATCAGTTTGCTGTTTGGTTGAGAGATAACAAGCCTTGGGGGCTAAAGAGAGGTTGAAGCCTTGGGAGAAATACTTCCTCCTCAGCAGAACTCACTCATTCAGGCTCCTGACCTAAAGTTGAAGCCCTTGCCAAAACCCTTGAAGTATGCTTTCTTAGGAGATGGAGTGGATCTTCCAGTTCTGATCAGCAGGTATCTAAGTGAGGTTGAAGAAGCATCTTTGATCAGAGTTGTCAAAAAATATAAGGGAGCTATTCGTTGGACCTTAGCAGTCATAAAAAGGATCTCTCGTGTAGTGCGTATGCATAAGATTTAGATGGAAGACCACAGCAAGTCAGTGGTAGCTGCTCAAAGGAGATTGAACACTATCATGAAAGTTGTGGTGAGGAAAGAAGTTCTCAAATGGCTTGATGCTGGGGTGATCTACCCAATCTATGATAGTAAATGGATTAGCCCAGTGCAGTGTGTACCAAAGAAGGGAGGAATGACAGTGCAAATGACAAAAAGTGAAGAGCTTATTGCTACTAGATCAGTGTCTGGTTGGAGAGTAAGCATGGATTATAGGGAGCTCAACAAAGCCACAAGAAAAGATCATTATCCCTGCCCTTTTTTGATCAGATGCTAGAGAGGTTGGTTGGTCATGCTTTCTACAGCTATCTGAATGGATATAGTGGATATAATCAAATCATAGTAGCTCCGGAAGACTAAGAGAAGACCACCTTCACCTGCTCCTATGGCACTATTGCTTTCAGAAGAATGCCCTTTGGTCTTTGTAATGCTTCAGTCACCTTTCAGAGGTGCATGATGGACATCTGCTCTGACATGATAGAGGAGATTATTGAAGTGTTCATAGATGATTTTAGTGTCTTTGGAGATAGTTTTGAGCAGTGCTTGTCCAACTTAGAAAAGGTTCTCCAAAGGTGTGAAGTTGTGCAACTTGTCTTGAATTGGGAGAAGTGCCACGTTATGGTAAGAGAAGGGATAGTTTTGGTCACAAAGTGTCTCAAAGAGATTTGGAAGTTGATAAAGCAAAAGTTAAGGCCACTAAGAGCCTTCCTCCTCCTACTTCTGTGAAGGGAATATGAAGTTTCCTTGGTCATGTTGGGTTCTACAGAATATTTATCAAAGATTTCACCCTGATTGGTAAACCCCGATGTTCTCTCCTTACAAAAACTAAATTCAAGATCACACCTGAGTGTTTGACATCCTTTGAAGCCCTAAAACAGCATATGATCTCCGCCCCTATCATGACAGCACCTAATTAGAGTCTGTCCTTTGAGATTATATGTGATACTTCTGATGTTGCTGTCGGCTCAATCCTTGGTATCCACAAAGAGAAGTTGTTCTACACAATCTACTATGCAAGAAGGATGCTCAATGCTGCTGGATTGAATTACACTACCACGAAAAAAGGAAATGTTCGCTGTGGTCTACACTTTCAACAAGTTTAGACCCTATATTTTGGGAAGCAAGGTGGTAGTCTATTCTGATCATGCTGTTATTAAGTATCAGATGAACAAAAAGGATGCCAATCCATGGTGAATATCCTTTCGATACAGAGTTTGTGCAGATCAGGTGATAAGAAAGTGTATTCTCGAGGCTGAGATGGGATCTATTATGAAGCATTGCCATCCACTTGAGCGTGGAGGCTAATTTGGTGGCCAAAGAACAACAGCCAAAGTGTTTCAGGGTGGATTCTTCTGGCCAACTCTCTTCAAGGATGCTCACAAGTTTGTGCTAGCATGTGATAGATTTCAAAGAGTTGGAAATCTTTCAAGAAGAAGTGAGATCCCACAAGTGGGAATACTTGAGGTAGTATTGTTTGATGGGTGGGGTATTGACTTCAGGGGCTCCTTTGTTCCAAGCCAGCAACAGCTCTACATTCTAGTATTTGTGGATTATGTTTCTAAATGGGTTGAGGCCATAGCTTCCCCTACTAATGATGCTGCTGTGGTGGTCAAATTTCTGAAGAACGGCATCTTTTCTTGATTTGAAACATCTAGATCCATCATCAGTGATGGTGGATCACACTTTTGTAACAACAATTTGAGAACTTTCTTACCAAGTATGAGGTGAGACACAGGGTAACCCTGCCCTTCCACCCCCAGTGTCATAGATTGGCAAAAATTGATCTAGGAGAAGACAGTGAGGGTCTCCAGAAAGGATTGGGCAGCCAGACTCTTAGATGCGTTTTGGGCATATAGAACTACCTTTATGACACCTATTGGCACCTCTCTTTTCAGATTGGTATATGGGAAAATTTGTCATCTGCCAGTGGAGCTAGAACGTCGTGCATATCGGGCCCTTAAACATCTGAATATGGATTTGGAAGCAACGGGAGCCAAGAGACTTCTACAACCTTCTAAATTGAATGAGCTAAGGCATGATGCCTATGAGAGTGCCCGAATCTACAACAAAGGACCAAGCAATGGCATGATAGGAACATTCAAAGAAGGACTTTCCTCCCTAGACACTTAAAGCTCATACACTTTCCAGGGAAGCTGAAGAGTAGGTGGTCTGGTCCATTTGAAGTGGTCTAAGTCTTTCCTTATGGAGTTGTGTAAGTGAAGCACCCAGTGGGAAAAATCTTCAAGGTAAATGGTCATAGTTTTTTTCATTAAAAAAATTCATCGGTGCGAGATTACGTGTTGATGAAAAAAGAGCTCGTGTGTGGCCCGTAATATTCTTACAAGCCTAAAAGCTTGAGTCATAGAACCTAGAGTTAATGTAAGGGATTCTCAAAAATCCCAAAAATTTACATCTTAATATCAAGTCTCTAGTGTTCATAATAAAAAACTTGGTGCATATGAGTTCTTGGAGTTGAGATTTTGTGCAAGACCTGCAATAAAAGGAAGTATGGTAGAATGGAAATAGTACCTTATATAACCTTTAAACGGACGTCTGAAGGGTAATTTCTGATAATAGCCATTGCCCTCTGATCTGAAGATCAAGTAATGCTTTGCTAAGCTGCTGACCAGTGCTTGCTCTAGCTGTGTGAGAGTGGTTAGAATGGTTGATATGTGGATTAAACCACAACTCTTCATGTTTCAGGCAAAATATCTTTTGATGCTAATTCTTGGAGATGTGCTGGAAGCGCCACAACTCTTGTGAAAATCTGGTCACAAGAAGATAATCCATGCTCAGCTAGTGACTTTGCAACTACATTTTCTTTTTTTGTGCAGCAGGTGACATGCCCCCCAAGGTTGTTGTTCATGAAATGCTTGATTTCCAGTAGTATAGTTTTATCCCTCCAAGGCCCTTTTTGTGGATCTGCAATGCCAGATTTGATAATATGAGAACATACTTCAATATCAAGTATTATATAATCTAGATTGTTATGCTGAATCCCTTTAAGTATGGCGGTGATTTCTGCTGTCAGAGCTGTGGAGAGTAGGCGACCAAAGTATGCAGTGTAAATCTCTCCAGTGGAGTTGTGCAAGAACCCACCATAGCCTTTAAATTCCCCATTCTTATTTGCTGCTACTGCAACATTCAACTTCATGCGATTCAGGGTAGGAGCGAACCAGCAAATATTCAATGGTTACAGTTGAAGTTATACACATCACCGGAAGATCTAGCCAAAAGGAGGGAAGTTGTGCGCTTAAAGGATTGAAAAAGAAGAAGTCTAAGGACTGTAAACGTAGAGTTTCTTGAGAAGCAACCCAAGCTAAGTATCTTTACATTTCAGTTTTTTAAGGTTATCTAACTATCTATTTGAGAAGAATGCAGTTCTGGAAGCCTTGAGTTAAATTCAAATGTGGGATGAGACATCTGGAGTAGCCATTCATGCAAGAAGGCCAAATTCTTCAAGATGAGCATAAGTATACCAGGTTGTGTTGTTCCTTATCCCCTTGAGCATAAACTCTGTGATTTCAGCATTATGATTTCTGTATTCACTTGAGGATAAGTGAAATCTAAGTGTGGGATGGGATTTAGCATAGATGCTATTATGATTATTATCATTCATTCATGCTGCTCTCTTCATTCTATTTACGATACAAAACTAACCCAATTTTTCGTTTGATTCACATTCCATTCATTGCCTTGCTAGCTCACTCATGTTAAAGTTGACACAAGTCACTTATGCATGCTTACTGGTTGTAGCTTAAACTACTTATTCATGCCTATTTGGATGGTGAAGTTGAACTCTTCAGTGGTTTGAATGGTGGAATGCATGAGTTTAGTAGTAATCCGAGGTTGTTCTTTTTTTTTGGATAACTATAGTATCCGGAACCATTTTTGGCCTGACTAATCCACGGAATCCATGCAAAGCGACCCCTTCACATGGACCAGGTAAGACTCGGGCCTTTGGCCCACGGTCGTGGCCCCAAAGAATTGTTTGCACCCAGTGGGGATTGAACCTGAGACCTCATCCCTCTTTGGAGACTTAAGT
>JAOYMZ010022088.1:0-18136 GCA_025802335.1 Pinguicula primuliflora
TGCGCATTTACTGGTACAAGTCTCCGCTTTCCTCGTCTTGGGCTTTTGGATTCTGTACCGCTTCCTGCAATCCTTCTGCTCAGCATTGCAATTACCGCCAACGCTGTTGTGGTTTGAGCAGCCTGTGGAGGCACGACCGAGGATGGGGAGAGGATCTGGCAATTGGCAATGATCGGACGAGGGCAGAAGCGGCGTCACGTAAATCTGACCGGATTCGTTGATAGTTTCCAGTAATTTCGCATTCAGATTAAGCAACCCATCTCGTCGTCGTTTGATCTGAATTGCTGCGGCGGCAGAACAGCGACGAAATTCCGAGGTCGCCGTAAGGGTGGTCGATGCGGGAAGAAGAGACGATGAAATGAAATCGTGAAAAATGAAATATAAACGTGTATGTAATGAGGGCACAAAGGTAATTTCACAGAGCATGATAAGTTGGGGTTTCCGTTAACCCTTCTGTCAGGAGGGACAAAAAAGCCCACGTTGTCCCACGATTGTCCCTGCCCGGAGAGTAAACCCCGGGCAGACCATTTTAAAAAAAACGGATACCAAACGGTGTGATGACGGGGACAAACCCAATAACCCTAGCAAACATGAATACCAAATTGAGCCTTAGAGATTTTCTATATCCTAAGAATTTTTTTTCTTGTGATTTCTTATATTGGGGTATATCATTTCAATAATATTTATCTACTGCATTTTTTAGATTGAAAAAAAAATCGTGGGCTCATAATCAAGTTACCAAAATCAAGCTAAAAATATTATAAATGATAATCAACTGAAAAATTTTATTCTCAAAATTTAATTTTCTTTTATTTTTCGTGGTGCGACTTCTTCGTTGGCAAGTAAAAACTGTGTAAAAGTTAAAAAAGCTGCAACCCAAAGCTGATTGATTATAAAGAAAACCCCATTTTCACCAGAACACCACATCTTTTTTCTTCCTCCCTTTACTCACTCTCCCCACTACCCAACACCATGGCCAAAGCTCCATTACTACTCTGCAATTCCATTCAATCATAACGAATCCGCTGACGTCATGCTGAGCAACGCCCCGACTCCTTCTCCTCCGTGCGGCGAGCCATCCTCCTTCAACGGCGGAAGCAGCACCAGCCGCCGGAAGCGCCGTCCCGCCGGGACCCCAGGTACCAATATATTAAAAAAAGCACGGTCACGAACACACGAACACGGTACGGCACATCAATTCGATTCGTGATTTCATCGGCGCGTGCAGATCCGGACGCGGAGGTCGTGTCCCTTTCTCCCAAAACCCTCCTGGAATCAGACCGGTACGTATGCGAGATCTGCAATCAAGGATTCCAGAGGGACCAGAACCTGCAGATGCACCGGCGCCGCCACAAGGTACCGTGGAAGCTTCTCAAGCGAGAGAATCCCACGGCGAGGAAGAGGGTATTCGTCTGCCCGGAGCCCACCTGCCTCCACCACGACCCGGGACACGCCCTCGGCGATCTCGTCGGGATCAAGAAACATTTCCGGCGAAAACACAGCAACCACCGTCAGTGGGTGTGCCAGAAATGTTCCAAAGGATACGCCGTACAGTCGGATTACAAGGCACATCTCAAAACCTGCGGAACCAGAGGGCATTCCTGCGACTGCGGACGGGTCTTCTCAAGGTCCGGTATCCTTAATCCTCAAATTCTTGCAGTGTGGATTTTAATTCCACTGAATCAAGTTTAATGCGCCATTAATGTCTTATCGTCCAAGGTTTTTTTTTTCCTCATTGTATTCAGTGCAGGAATGTTTGGAGAAGATGGGGATGGGAGGTGGGTTAGAATAAAATGGTCAGATTAAGCACCAACATTTTCTTCCTCTTTCTCCTTCTTCTTCCTTTCTCTTATTTTTGTCTTCATTACAAAAGCTTTTTACACAGTGTCTGTGCGTCAAATCATCTTCTCCAAACAGTCTCCAAGAAATTTGCAGGCTATAAGAGTATCCCTATATCATAGACTAGGTTTTGATGGAGTCAGCGCCACGAAAAATATAATTAAATATAAAAATTCCTTCTTCATTTTTTTTTTCTTTTCATTTGCATGGAATCTTAGTGTATTCTTTGGATTTCACCCAAAAGTGACAAAAAATAAATACCCATGTACCCATTTGTTGATTTTTATCTATAAATCTCGAGATTAAAGCCTTATGATGGTAATGAAGAAAATCCCCCCTTCTCCTTTTTTGGATCTTATTTTTTTCTAGTAGTAGAATCATTGCATTGCAGCTTCTCGTGGAATTCCTGACAGCGTTGAATTGAATCTGTTGGTCTTGTGATTGAGTTTTTTGAATTTATAGGGTGGAGAGTTTCATCGAGCATCAGGACGCTTGCAGCATGGGGCGGCTGAGATCGGAATGCCAGACGCTGCAGACGGCGGCGTGTTTGTCTCAATCGGCTTCCAGTCCCAGTCCCTCCGGCGACACCAATCTCAGCGTCGCTCCGTGGGCTCGCGGCCCTTTGCCGAAAGGAAATAGGGATCCGATTTTCGCTTCGCCGGATCTCGAGCTGAAGCTTCTGACGGAGTCTTGTTTCGAGATCTCCGGCAACTCCAGGAAGGTGGAAGATTCCACCCACTCGACTCACCTGCAGCTCTCCATCGGCTCGTGCGACAGCACTACCGGAGAGAAGGAGCCGGCGGCGGCGGTGAAGGAGCATGCGGAGGAGCAGCTTCGGATCGCGATGGCGGAGAAGGCGTACGCGGACCGCGCGCGGGAGGAGTCGCGGCGGCTGATAGAGGCGGCGGAGAGGGAATTCGCGGAGGCGAAGAGGATTGGGCAGCATGCTAGGGCGGAGCTGGATAGGGCTCAGGCGCTCAGGGAGAAGGCCGCCAGGGAGATGAACGCGGTCGTGACGCAGATCACGTGCCTCTCCTGCAGGCAGAACCTACGGGTTGCTGAATCTCCGCCGTTCGCGGAGGCGGCTTCGTCATCCATGGGATTGACTTACATCTCCGCCGCGCTGAGAGAGTGGGAAACTAGAAAGAGTGATCACAAGTGACATTCATGATGTTTTTTTCATGCAGATCAGATGTTTGTGTTCTTGATTGCTTGATTGAAATATTTCAATGGGGGTGTTGTTTGAAAACTCATAATGGTTTACTATGAGTCCAAAGATAAAACTTTGTCGCTGGAAAGGATCAATGTTCAGAAATTAACCTCATCCAGGATGATCATATGCTCAATTACAAGACAGGTTTATATGGTGCACATTATTATAATTCTGTTTACTCTCTTGAAAAGTTTATATACAGCAGATTAAAAATCTTATGTTTCGGCACAGTTCTGGTTACATCATCGCAAAAAATTTCTAAAGTCCTAGTAAAAGAATAATTAACCAAAGATAAAAATGTGAAATAAAATATTACGATGTCATGGGAAGTGGATGGAGCATGAGACCTTGGATCTCATGTGTAAGTTTCCAACGGTATTGTCAATTGTAGTTGACGTAGCCATAATTACAATATTGTATCCTGAATAGAAATTTGAGAAGATCCAACCTGATGAATTTGGGCATGTGCGTGTGGGCAGTGTATAAGGGGATGTGAGATTACACTCATAAAAAGTCATAGTACTAAGATAATAGAGTTTTTTTTTATAAGAAAAGAATTCCATTTAGTAACTTAAAGAGTACAAAGAATATTTACAATACAAATTCTGATAACTCATCCGAGTACGCGACTATCTTGTAATGCATTGCATATTCTGAAATGTTTCAAGGTGGCTTAAATGCATGATAGAGCCCGCATACTTGAGAAGGTTGTCGCATCCAATCCGAGAGTGTCGCTCCTGGAGCCTTGAGGCCATGCGCTTCCAGCCAAAACCACGAGGAGAGCTTGATTGTTTATTCCACGTCTGTGATTCTTTCGTTGTAGAATCTTACTCCATTTCACTCTTTCCATAGGTCCACACCATAGCTTGCCAAATAGACTTCTATATTTCACTCCCCACACGCCCTTAAGTAGATCCATGTGTCTGTTGAATTGTTTTAACGGATCTGTTTCATCTAGCCTTTGCAAACTAAACCAAGCATATATGATATCTCAGATTTCCTTAGAGTGTTCACATTGAAAGAAGTGATGCATCACTGTTTTATCTTGGTGAACACACCATATACACCTCTTATCTGCGTCAGAGAAGGGAATTACTCGTCTTACCAGGTTGTCCACAGTCTGCACTCTATCGTGAGCGAAAAGTTGTATCCTTCTTGGGGCGATTTTACCCCAAATGACAGCAAGTTCAGGTTTCTCTTCCTCTAGTGATGACTGGTGGCTTCTATATATCTCATATGCTGAGGATGTAGAGAATTCTCCAGACTGAGAGCTAGCCCAAAACAGCTCTAACTGGTTGATTTTTCTGTTTCTAATCCACTACATTTCATTATATACTGGTTGATTTTTGTGTTTCTAATCCATGTGGGACACATAATCTCTAACACCCTCCTGTACGTCCAACTTGGAAAACCATGTTATGACTTGATTATTTATATTATTTGTGCTAACCAAATTAATCTAAAAAACTCTAGCTCCATCAACAATCGTGACCTTTTTATAGCTTGTGTTATTTGGTGCTTTTTTGGGGTAGGTGTATTGTGGATCATGAGTCTTTTTCGGTCGTTGGACTGTAGTGAGCTCTTATATCAAGCAGAAATTTGAGCAGACCTGACCCGATGGGTTCGGGTTGGTGCGTATGGGCCACTGTATAAGGGAATGTGCGTTTACACTCATAACAAGTATTTGCAACGAGTCAATAGAGTGGATCATCACGTTTCATTATACACTGTTTGGTTTTTTTGTTTCTAATTTGTGTGGGATGAACAATCTCTAACACCCCGTGGTGTTAGAAAGTAGATCCAACTCTCTAGGCTCGGATTACGTGTGCGCAGGTGCCGTATGAGACAACTTATTAGGGAGATGTGAGCTAATCTCGTTAAAACCTTGAGTCATGTGGATTGATTGTATCACCACATTTCCGTATAAGTTGATTTATAATTCTTTCTCATATTCGTGTGGGACGATATTCTCAATACAATCGTCTCTAGCCTAAAATTTTATGAGAACAGGCATTCACATTTTTCTTACTTCAAGTTCAAACCAAGGCTTTAGTCTTCTTCAATTAGGCCTTGATGTCATTCACTCATGCAAAGAGTCCTAAACCCTCGACATTGGAAATTCCCACATTACTATAACTGTTTGGCCATCTAATTACCCTGCATGGACAGAATATGAATTGATTTCTCCTCCTGCTCCTCCTCAATTTTCTTGTTACTCATTATTTGCATGTAGAAAAAGATGCAACATCTATCCGTATTCATCTGATTGGCATTAATGGCTGCTCCTATTTGGAATGCGATTGTTCTTGCAGGTCATGTTTGGTTCCAAAATGGAGAAATAGGATTTAAATCATAACAAGACTGCCCCAATTTTCTCTTCTCCAACCTTCTCCTTTTCCAATATGGAAGGATCTCCATCTTTATATATTATTACAGAGAAAAAAGGGAAGGTGTTTGAATGGAGACCTACATGATCTGGTTCTGGCGTAGACAACTCAAACTTTTGTTGGTGTTAGATTTTGTGTTTGGACTATTAGGAAAGATATATACAGCTATAGATACAAAAGGGAGGTGGGGGTGGGAGGGCGAAGAATGGTCAGGAAAAAAAGGGTCCTTATTTTTCCCTGCACTGTGTGCAGGCATATAAATGTACATGAAAGGCACCGTCGCCATGTTTTTCAGTGCCATAGTTTTAATGGTACGTGCCCTGGACTCGTCCCTCTCACACTTCAAACAGGGACAAAGAATACCATTTTCATATTTAAAAGAAAAGGAATTAAATTAAATATAAAATGGGCTGACCCGACCCGACCCGACCCGACCCGAATCTGAAACGGTTTATCCAACCATGTTCCCTAAATTCAGCACTTCCATTGTACCCATGCTTTGTGAGGACACATACACCAATATTGGTATGTGTGTGCGTATGTGCAATGAGTGCAGTGGAGGTACTGAATGTGGGTACCTTATAGTATTTCACCAACTAGTGACTCTTCCGACGAAGCGATTTAGGATGTTACAACATCAGCTCATTAAATTCTCTCTTTTGCAAATCTCTGGCAAGAAAAATCTTATGAATTTTCAATAACATATGCTCTCGAAAAAAATTCGAATAAAATTATCTAAATGTGTGAATATTTATTATCACCATCTTATATCTTCATCCAGAAATGTTGAATCCAATTTGTTTTAATCTGTTGCGAGCAAACTTTCCTCGATGCATTTGCATGTTTGTTTCATGTTTGTTATCATATAGAGTTCTACGGTTCAAGACCAAGAGCATCTTCGTGAACATTTCTATAAACATCAAACTCATGGAACAAAATGTCATATTAACATTCAATTCATAAGCATAACATAAAAGTAATCAACATAAGATCACTTTTAGAACACAAACCTACCAATCACCCACTTGTTCTCAAAGTTTCTTATTTTGCATTACTCGTGCATGAAACTTTAGAACAAGGTTGCCCCTGTTGATTTACTCAACAATATCCATCCATTCTCCATGGTGTTTCATACCCATGGCGCAGAAGTGAACTTCGCTTTTGGCTTGAGATAAAGGCTTTATTAGTGGATCAGCTGTGTTGCTATACGTGTCCATCTTTAATATATTGATTTTGCCTTCTTTAACAAAGTCTCGAATGACAAAATGCTTTCGGTCCATGTGTTTGATCTTGTGGTGTGATCTTGGTTCTTTAATTTGTGTAATAGCTCCACTATTATCACAAAAGATCTCCAAGGGTCATTCGGCAGAAGGAATCACACCAAGTTCTTCGATGAACTTCTTGATCCAAACACCTTCTTTGTTTCCCAAGCTTCATTCGGTAGAAGGAATCACACCAAGTTCTCTGATGAACTTCTTGATCCAAACACCTTCTTTGCTTGCTTCAGCGGCAGCCATTACCTCTGCTTCGGTGGTAGAGTCAGCTGTAGTGGATTGTTTAAAACTTCTCCAACTCACAACATCACCATTCAGAGTGAAGACATACCCTGATTGTGACATTCTATCACAGAATCACTTTAAAAACTAGCATCGACGTAGTCATTTACGACGAGGTCCCTTTGTCCTCCATACACAAGAAACATATTCTTAGTTCTGTTAAGATACCTAAGAATATTCTTGACTGCAGTTCAATGAGCAGGACCTGCATGGGCTTGGTGATGACTTGTCACTTAGAGCATACGCTATATCGGGCCATGTACACACCATAGCATACATGATGGAACCAATGACGGAAGCATATGGTACATCTTTCATCATTGTAATGTCTCCCCATGTCTTAGCACATTGAGACTTGCTGAGTATAACACCTTTGGTCATCGACACATTTCCTTTCTTGGAATTATGCATGTCGAATTTCTTCAACACTCTGTCAATGTAAATACATTGACTTAAGCCAATGAGCTTTCGAGGCCTTATCTCTACATATCTCTATGCCTAAGATAAACTCAGCCTCGCCCAAATCTATCATTGAGAAATAATTTCGGAATAATGTTCTTGTGTCCTCAAACAATGGTATAAAGTTTCCAAGTAGTAGTATGTAATCGACATACACTACTAACAAAATCACATAGCTCTCATTAACCTGCAACTCCCAACATGGCCTGCAATCGACATACACTACTAACAAAATTGTAAATATATAGTTGACGTTGGATGCTTGCCTGCGAACTGCCATAAATGTCCGTACATAAGAAAGCATGAGGCTTGTCCTTTATTCTGATTCTCATATGAATGTATTGCAGTTGCAACAAATGATCTTAACATCCATCTCCTGTTTCCACAATACCCAAATACCACCGGATAATCTCACTACTTCAATGCGGCATGACCTTGGAAAACCTATCTCACTTATCGTCCACAACGCAGTATCTTTATTAATTTTGTGTTCCAACAAAATAGCTATTGACACTTGATAAACCCGAATTAGGTAAGAAAGAGCAGCAATAGAAGAGGAATTAGCCAAGCCTTGGCAATTCAAGCAGAGTATATTATCACGCTCCATTTAAATATTGGAATTTCCATGTCTCTGAAAACCTTACTGTTGTGGCGAAACATGGCTTTCACCAGCTCCATCCTTCTGCATGTTGTGATCACCGTCCATGTCTTCAGCCATTGCCGCACCCATAGGGTCGGTGAGGTCGATTGGCAGTTCTGAACCTGCTCGTGCACAATACTTTAGCCTACCCTTCTTCCCAACGTAAAATCCTTTGTTTGGAATTTTAGGGTCAATTTCCATAGTCGTATCACCCTCTGGATTGTTGCTTGTCAACAGGTCGTGGTTAGGGTGAGGGATCACGACAACAGAATGGTCCTCCGTCAATTCCTCCATAAGCATAGTCTCCTTATTTACGGGACTGGTATCTAACTGGGGGGAGGGGGGGCTGAACTGCAGCCTGCTTATCTCCCTCAGCTAGATCAGGACTTGTGGTGGCTACCGCAGGGTTCAGAGGGGATGTCTTCGGATCAAACGGGTAGGGGGCGGTGGGGGAAGCTTCAATGTTCATTGGGATTTCTCAATAGGCCGGCCGACTGGATGAGGCTTTTTTACCTTTATCTTTTTGGACTCTCACCGTCTTTCATTCGTTTTTGGTATCTGGGGTCTCAAGGTAAGCTGTTGATGGTGTCTGCACAGCCTTGGTTGCATTGTACTTGAAAACTAGCCCCTCCCTGGTCTGACTCTCAGCCTGGGTGAGATTGTCTTCCCTCTCGGTGGCCAGTTCTTGGAATCTCTTCGAGGTGAAAATATTGTTGCCGTATACCTTAGTGTTCTGACCCCGAAGCCCTTCTCCTGTGTTTTGAGAGCCAAATTTATGCCTTGGATGTTCAACCACTAACCATTCGCCTGGTGTGGCCAGAGTGCTAGAGCTGCTTGCTGCCGGGTGTGATTTATCGGTAACCTTAACTCCAACTGCCTCCTTGTTTCCTAAGATCCCATAAGCGGACTCACTTGCGTCCTTTGTAGCTGATTCTTTGGACGACTCTTTAGCAACTGTGCAGTGTTCTTTAACGTGTCCATACCTGCCATACATGAAACAAACATTATGAATATCATGATAACGGATTTTTATAAACCATCGACCATGATTGTTGGGACCAACGTTTTGTTCAGATCAATCCGGAGGGCAATTCGAGCAAACTATTCCCTCTCAGCAGCCATGGTGTGCTCATTAGCTTTAAAAAACTTTCCCAAAGGTTGTACAATCGCCTTAAGGAGATCAAGTTGGAAGAAATCTAGCGGTAACCCTGTAATTCTGATCCAAACTGCAACTGATGCTAGATGATTGGCTTTTGTGTCGAAATTACGCTCCCAAGGTAAGATGATAAGTACATGGCCCATCAGTGAGTAAGGACCACCAGTTAATATCTCCGTGAAGTCCTCCTCCCCATCCAATTTCAGTAAAGTGTAACCGTCGGCAAGATTCATGGTATGGATGTTCCCCTTCGGCTTCCACATCAACATGAGTTTCTGATTCAAGGTCCTGTAGTTGAAATCCCTATCAAGGGGTTTCAATACCAAGTTGTACTCTAAATTCTCGATTATCTGCTTGTGAAAGCGGTAAGAGAAAGTAATCGAGGGGACACCTTTGACTGAACCGTGAGTGACATCCCCTTCTTGTAAGTAGATGGGTTTCGCGTGGAGGCCTTGGAAGAAGGCCTGCGGGTTTGATTCCTTCAGCCCTAACAAGAATTTCTCCTTAAAGGACAAAGGTTTTGCAGCCATCGACGTGGAGGGCGCTATCTTGGCTAACAGAATAGCACCAGATACCCCTGCCGCCGGATGTAAATCTGGGACCATGGGTGACGTAGCTAGATGGGGAGTCCCCATCGATCTTGGAGACCGTCAGAATGAGGGCGGCGTGCGTCAAGATTTAGCCATTAATTTCTAGTTGTTAGCGGATTCGCAGGAGAGAGAAAATGAGTCCGGCTATGGCGCACCCTCCTGGGCGGCACCCCCAAGTCACCCCTCCCCGTTTGGCCAAAATATAGACGATTTCCCACAAATGTAAATGTTATAAACCCTATAAACCCATGGCTAAATATTACGGCGGATTCGCGACCGAAAAATCTAAAACCCTATTTAAATGTTATAAACCCAAGAGCTAAATATAAACCCAAGAGCTAAACCTTATAAACCCAAGGGCTAAATACTACAAATCCAAGTCTAAATTTGTGGGAAATCGTCCATATTTTGGCCAAATGGGGAGGGGTGTGTGCTGGGGGTGCTGGATTTGGAGGTACCTATATCATTTTTGAGAGGTGCAGACTCAGCGCCAGTGCTGAATGCAGGATTTTCACAGTACAACACAATTCTTTTTTTTATAAAATATTAATAGTGATTCCATATGCATATGCATTATGGAACACTTCCACATAGCATCCATCCCAAAATTGCTCCAAAATTAGTACACATTGTTCATATTCTATGTCACAACCACCTTATAGGATATCTCACGTGGAACTGGACGAACTGAGGAGGAAGCCAGATGAGTTGTTTGAGGCACAAATATAGCCCTAAGAAACCAGACAGTTCAATGCGGATGTAAGTAACTGGATGTCGTGCTCTTTATTCCCCTTTGAGTGCCCATTTTTTCCTTTTATGCAGTGTTTGATAAAGCGTTGAGTGGTCACTGGGCGGTCAGAGTCCTCCTAGTGCCTGGGTGCCTACTTGGGCACGCTAAGCGGCTACTTAGGTCAGTGACGAAGTCGGAATTTTTCGCAAGAGGGACACAATCCCCCAATATAAAATAATTATATGTCAAATTTGTTTCGAATACAACACCTCCACATTGAAGAAAAAATACAGATTTATCTTCCTCATAGCATTGGTGCAGATAGAGTAAAACTTTTGAATTCCTGTCACTTTAAATCCGTGTGATGTGAAGTATTTTTCCCATGAATTGGAAATATTTCTTAAAGTACACTTAGATAAGTTATATAAAGCAATAAAATAAGAGATGAGTTTGTCTATTAAAATCAGTGAATTCCCAATATGAACCACGAAAAAAATTAGAGTACACATATTATCTACTTAGTCAAACATTGACAAGTCTCTTGCATGTCCAATATAACCACGAAACGGTTTCACTGATTCTCATTCCCAATCTTTCTGTTTTCCTTAACCATATAGCCGAAGTCTCACACAGTTGTAACAAAACCCAAAATACTAATCAGAATTAACAAAAAATTAACAATTGGATAAAGAAGTTAATCCAGACACGAATCACAATTAACAAAACCCAATTGCAACAAAACTCGGATACGAAGACAAAAAATAAATTAGGAAAAATCAAATAACTATATATTTCATTTTGTTCCATAGCTTATGCCAACAAGATCAAAAGTAACAGAATTTCTCTGATTTATGTTCTCTAATTTAAAAATGGGAGAACGAAGACTCAAAGAGCGAGACAACGCAATCTAAATCACAAAAGAATGAAATATTTGTCTTATATATTAATATTTTATATTATTTAGTTTAAAATATATATTTTTTATTTTTTAAAATACAATATTTTTTATTTTTAGGGAGGGCATGTGCCCCCTCTTGTCCTTAATGGCTTTGTCATTGACTTAGTTGACATTTGAACAAGGCGGAGGACAACCGTCCAACACCTAGGCGGGCTAAATCTTCTCAAACGGAACCTTTATATTCACATTCGAGCAATTGATATATTTACATAATTGGAAGACGAACATAAGATGAAGAAGAGTGAAAAGTTGAGTAACAAAACTTGTTCTTAAAATGAGTGAACATAAGATGAAGAAGAAAGAGAACAAAAAGTGTGAAGTGAGTGGAGAGGGTCGGTAACAAAGTTTGGGAGTTTTTGAATTAGTGGATGAGTCAAGTCTACTTTTGCTTTGACTTTTGGAATCTATCTCTGTGGGAGCTTTTCTTTTTGGACATAAAAATGAGGGGTTCTCGCCCCCACCCACATGCCCTGTTTCTACCCCTACATTTTCCTCTCTTATGATTGTCTCCATTTGGAGAAACTATTACCCTAATTACAAACAAAATAGGACATCAAATGAAGTACAAAACAATTTTTTTTACTTGTAGTGTAGCATATTCTTGTATGGATCATAGCAAGCTTACTAAAGTTATGTTTTGCGCAGACTTCTAAAAATTATATTTAGATTATGAGAATTATTTTTTAAAAAATGAGTGTTTTATGCAGTAAAAGTACTACTACTTATTCTTATTTTTAGAACCTCTCTCTTCTAAAAAATAAACATGTTATGACATGTTTTTTTCCTTCTAAAAATTAGAATGACAATTTTGAAATTATACCAACTCGTAAACAATATAAAAGACAAAATTACCCTTATACTCATTAATTAGTTATATGAAGGTTATTTTGGTAATTTATTATTAATTTTATATTATATAATTAAAATTGAACATTAAATAAATATTTTTTAAAAACTTGCACAAAACACCACACATTCTAAAAATAAGAACAAGTACAGGAAGAAATAGTAGAAGAAGTACAAAAAGAAGCATAATAATCTTTGTGCAAAACAATGCCTAAATTTATCGAAATTATTAATTTGTATGACTTCAAGGCGTCGAAATCACGCGGTGAAAATGAATTCAAAATTAGTCACGAATTTTAGTTTCGTTTGTTTGCTGCTAAAAAAAATAAAAATTTTAAGTGCAAGAACCTTAACTCAAAATAAAGACAGCCTTTCAATTGTTGAACAAAATTATGTGTTTTTTAACCAATGGTTTGCATATCTAGGTTGATTACTTTGGTGCAATGATATGATTTGCATCCCACATGAGATCAAAGGTGAGCTTATATTCTTTTAATATTCAGATCCTTCTTAACAAAGATGTCAAGCAAAGAAGCTTTAGGGTGTTTTCAATTGGACCTTTATTCATTCATCTTTATGTATTCCTTTCTCAAAGTGCATGTGTGCGCCATGTTACCACTCACTACTCCCCTTTTGGGTGTCACCTTTTGCTTGTTTTTTTTACATCATTACAATTATCCTGGAGAAAATACAAAACTTTGTATTGAAATTATCCAAATGTTTATGTATGTGTGTGATGCACACAATGTAGATATTTAGATATAAAAAAGTAGATATTTAGATATAGAGTGTGGATCTAGTTCCTAACCTAATTGACCTTCTAATATCGGCCATCAATATTCTAATCCAACAATCCAGATTAAAATTATAGTACGTCCGGAACCATAGTGTTATGGACGATAGCCGAGATCTTTAAAGATTTATGGCAATGAAATGTTACAGAAATGATCTATATGATAACATTTAATTGAATCACAACAAAGTAGCACATTCTTGAATCAAAGCTAAGCATTAGCATATGCCTATATACCAAAATGAGAAAAGAAGAAGAAAGAAAACAAATTTTTCTATGAACCAATTCCCTTTTCTATGATTATCTAACTTTGTTTTTCATGTTTTGTCTTTCCTATGAAATGAAATGATCCACAACAGTACTAGTGATGAACTTGACAGGAGCACATGGACACAAAAAAAGGCCATCTTCCCACAAAAGTTTAACAAATTGCAACCAAAAAGAAAAGGTGAAAGGAAAGGTGAAAAGAAGAGAAAAGGGAGAACGCCCATGCTCCATGTCCTAAGGAAAAGGCAAGAAAAAAATGGAACTTGGGGATATATTTCAATGCTACATTACACATAGAGACACTGAATCAAGACTGTCTTGGTTGCACAAAGATGTGCTTATTGAGTTCAAGTCTCAACCAGGGTAATTAGTCAGTCGTAATTAAGATGAGTTTTCGAGGTGGATAGTGACAGTGGCGGATCCAGAAATTTTGGAAGGGAGGTCACGATCTTTAATTTCATTTTTATATATTTATTAATAATTAATAATATTTAAATATTATACAGTGCTATATGAAAAATAAATAATGCACGAGATTGAACCATCTTGTATTATAATCATAATGGAAGACAAAAAAATTATATCAAAATATAACTAAAAAAATATAGAATAACGAGAGAAAAATTTAATGACAAAACACTCTGTAATTTTTTTCACTTGTGGTCGTTAAAATTAAAATTTGATACCAATTTTGGCATTATCATGCTATGACAATTTTAGAATCGATACTAATTTTTAGTTATGAGTGCTTTATAGTTTTTATTTTAATAAATTATGTTTAAACTTTTCTATAACCAAATTGTGTTTAGCTTGTCAATTTTTGTCAATTAAGTTCCAAAATTGTCTCTACATGAATATTCTAAAACTGTTAAATTTTTTTTGCATCAATTCGAACAATGATATTTTTATAGTATAAAAATATTTACTTAATTATATTGAATTTTAGTTTGAATTTATTTATTGGAAAATTTTAAATCCAAAGTTTTGAATGTTAAAAAGAAGAAAATTAAATTGAAGATAAGAATTATATTATTTTGTATATTTAGAAATTAATGACCAAGATGAACTGAATTACATTTGACAGCCTTTTATTTTTTAATAAAAAATGAATGGTGAAGAATGCAGAATTTGAACCTGAATTGTCTGCAAAAGTATTGGGTTCTTTATTCTCTAAACTAGAATTAAAATGAGAAACGGTAAATTTTTGGAACTTATATATATCTAATTACGCGCATTATATTTTATAAATAATTATTCTAATTATATAATAGTTATTTTGGAATTTAAGGGGACACGTGCCCCATGGACCTTAATAGGTTCGCCCGATAGTGACTCCTAGGCTAGTTGAAAGTTTAATCTAGAAAACTTGGAGATGATCATGAGAAATACTCTCAATTTAAAGTAATATAATACTCTCAATTTACCTATAAAAAAATCCATCAAAGAGGCAAACTAAAGAGGTATGTGGGATTTTGCATCTTTCGACATCGGAAAAATTAAATTACTAAAAATATGAATTTAAAGTGTAAAAAACTTAATATGAAGCATTTTGGTCACTTTCATTCACTAAAATCAAAATCCATGAACAGATTCGGAATAGCTTCCGAGCATTTAAAATCGATCAAAAATTAAACCATCCAGTCACCAAAAAATAATTACTCCGTGGACAAAATTATGACACAATTATTATTTTGTAAATGGAAAATTAATTAATTACATCGACAGTAGGAATATGGTCCGAGTGAATTTTTGGTATGGGCCAATCTGACCCATAAAGGCTTTTATTTTAGACTCAAAAATCACTTAAATTCACAACAAATCATGTATATTATTAATTTAATATATATCAGAATATCTTCCATTCACATATAAATGAACACATCTCAAATATCGGAAAATATATATTATGAGTGGGCATGATCTTATTTTTTTGTAATTATGGGGCATATGATCTTATTTTCTGTAAGTATGGGGGCACACGACCTTATTTTCATTCCTTATATGCAAAATATGTACTTAACTCTCATGTGCACTGCCCTTGCTAGAATTGACCCCACATATGGAAACAAGGAGGCCAACCACCGCATGCTACGGTGCTAATTCGGCAATGTCGTCATCAAAAATTTAGAAACCCTTCGTAAAAAACTATTTAACCATAATGGAATAAGTGAATCGAAATTACTAGCGATAAATTTGTCGAAGCCCCACCGGAGCATAGGGGCATTCAATCACGTAGGTATAAACTTCCATCCGTAAGACCAATCCCAGTTGTGAGGCGGTTGTGGTAGCTTACATTGAAAAATTGAGGATGAGTTGTATAGACACAAAGCATATGATCTTAGTTGTATTATAAGTTACGTACAACTTGTATATAACCCATTGTATGATAATCGCAGCTACTGGTGTTAAAATTGATTTCACCAGTGAAAAACTTATATATAGTAAACAAAAAACTTCATTTTTGCGGCGAGGTTCTGCCAATTTCATTATAGATGATTTCTAAAATTTTAAATGAATGTTGAACCTTAGGAAAAAAGTGAAACAAAATTAGGAACGCAAAATCGCAAGAACAACTCCGAGCATGATGTTTTTTTATCAACTGTGTATCAGTTTTATATCGGTGAAGTCAATTTCTACAACGAGTTGTGATAATAACCGAAATTGAAATATTATACACAAGTTATATATGTATAAATTGCATGCACATTTCGGTTCTATATATTACATTTATAAATTTAAGTTGGATATTGCCTGAATCCTAATGTTTAGAAAAAATTTCCAACCCCGAGCATTGCATCCTGATTAAAAAATCTTACGTGCAGAATTGTGTGTGTGGCCATTGAATCAAAATTCAACGGTCCAGATTAAATGATAATAATTCGATGGTTTAAATAAATCCGATCCATTATACCGACCAGTGAAAAATTATCATTTATCGTGACCGTCGGATTTTTATTCAATGGTTACAAACACAATTTAGCACGCAAGATTTTTTAATCAGATCATACTGGTCGGGACAGGAAAATTTCTGCTAATGGCTTATCTCGTGTTTTTAAACACCCACCTAAAAAATTAATCGGTTATTTAAAAAGTTTACAATGCAAAATAGAAAAATAGTTGTTATTTTAGACAAATAGTGTTGTTTAATAAGTGTGTCAAAAATAGTATATAAATATCATTTTCCTAAATATATGCCTAGGGCAGAGCATTCGGATCGAAAATTTCCATTTTCCTAAATATATGCCTAGGGCTGGGCATTCGGATCGGAAATTTCCGAAATTCCGAATTCTGAAATTTTCAAATTCTGAAATCCCAATCTGAAATTGTTTTTTCTCTAATCGGATCAGTTCGGAATCCGTTTTGTATTCCGAATAAAAATTCGGAACGAAACGGATTTTTGTGTTTGAATTCCGAATTCCCGAATTTCGAATTATTGTATTGGGCCTCATATGAAAAAATGGAAAATGTAGGGACTATTGCAAATTAGGTCATAAAAATTGTGGCCCAATACTTCAATTTTCTATACTGGGCCCTAGCACTTCACATAGCAGAATCAATTGATTCAATTTTCTTCCGATCGTTCTTCCTAAACCTAATCTTCTCGAGTCTCGATCCTTCGGCATCGTCAATCATCAAATGAAGGCCAAACAGGTCACGTTCCACAGGGAGAGGAATTTGCAGTAGTACGAAATCTCTACAAAGAGCAATTACAATTTTGAGAAGCATTTCCTTTATCTGGCCAGGAAGCTTGCAGTTGGGTAATTTTATTAGTTTTTAATTTTTGATGTTTAGTTTTATTTTTATGTTTTTCAACACTTGGTTCAATTTTTAATGATCTGGTATAGTGCTAGAGAAGAGCTTGAGTCCGAAACTTCAATTTGCAATATTTGAATATCCAACAACTTCATTTTTATTTTTTTTCTTCGAAATTTTGGAATTCTCAAATTCCAACCCAAAATTCGGAATTCTAATACGTTTAGAAATAATTTCGGAACGGATGAAAAATAAATTATTCTGAATTCGGAATGGCCAGACCTATATATGCCTCCACCGCACCCAACAGGCACACTTTAGCATGGGACAGCCACGTTACTTTGCTAAGATGAGCCCAACGGACCAGAGCAATTATAGGGATATTCTGTTTTGCTATTATTTAGGCTGTAAGTCCAATTGATGCATTCAACAAAACAGTTAGATACCAAATAGGGATGAACTGTTCATTTTGGTTCTGATGACCAATCTTCATCTTTTTCATTATCCCTGCTATATGCAAAACTATCTTATCGGGCCCATGCTCCAAAACCCGGAACCGGATGATGCAGGAGTAGTAGATGCAGGGCCGGCCCACCAGTAAGCCGGTTGAGCCCGCTGGCTAGGGCAGCCCAGCCCAATGGGGCATAAAAAAAATTTGTTCTCCAGTCTAGCCCAAAAAAAAAAAAATTTAAAATTGAATTGAAATCCTTTGTAAGCCTCCGGGTGTATCACTGAAATTCCAGGCCCTCGAGAAACCGTAATCGAAATTCGAAAGATGACTGACAAGCAGAAGGCTCGGAAGAAGGGGTTCATTGGCAAAGAACAAGTGTCTTGTGTTTTACATATGTATTTTGTTTTTTGCGAGGAAAATATGAACACACCATTTTAGGGAATTGAATTTTTCTTCGCAATTAAAATTTGTCTGGGGTTAATTTATTGAGTTACTTGT
>JAOYMZ010022099.1:0-18133 GCA_025802335.1 Pinguicula primuliflora
AAATTGGAACCGAACAGTAACGGGACGGGAACGGGTATTACCAATACCCGTCCCGAATACCCGTTTGTCCACCCCTACTTCCGGGATAACCACGACAGGTCGTGATCTTGTCGATTGCTTTATTTATTCAATAGTTTAGAGCCCGACTGCATTATCCGGATTTACCACGTATGTTGTGCTTAATACAGCATAATTGGAGCACGAATGTCTCTTCCGGGATAATCACGATGGGTCGCATCTTGTCGATTGCTTTATTTGTTCAATAGTTTATGATCCGCTTGCGTTATTCGGATTTACCACGTGTAGTCATGCTCGTACCGTCAGATATGAATGAACCACGGATATTGTGCTTATTACATGATAGAATGACTATTTCCGAGTAACCACAACGGGTCGTGGTTTGTTGATTGCTTTATTTGTTTAATAGTTTAGGGCCCGACTGCATTATCTGTTTTTACCACGTATGTTGTGTTTAATACAGGATAGTTAGATCACGAATGTCTCTTCCGGAATATCCATGATTAGTCGTGGTCTTGTCGATTGTTGTATTTGTTAAATAGTTTAAGGCCTGACTGTGATATTTGGATTTACTACGTATAGTCGTGTTCGTACTATCAGACTTGAATATTATAGAACCACGAATGTTGTGATTATAGTTGGAGCACGAATGTCTCTTCCGGGATAATCACAATGTATCGTGGTCTTGTCGATTGCTTTATTTGTTTAAGAGTTAAGGGCCCGACTGCGTTATCCGGGTTTACCACGTGTAGTCGCGTGTGTACCATCAGACGTGAATAGAACCACGAATGTTGCGCTAATTACAGGATAGTTGAAGCACGAATGATTCTTCCGGGATAAACATTATAGGTCGGGATCGTGTCAATTACTTTGTTTGGAGCACGAATATTGTTTCCGGATAGTCGGGATTGTATCGCCTGCTGTGACCTATGCTTATTTCGCCATTTCGAATTGTATGAAAACATAGATCATGAAAAAATGTGATGTATTAATGTCGACCTCATCCTTTTGAATCATTCTTCATGTTGTTGCTAACTTGCAAAAATAAAAATGTTGAATCGACAATGACACGGTGTCTTCCTCACTCCCGTGCACACATACATTGCAGCTTCCCCTACTCCCGCGCACGTCAATATTGCAACCGTCCCTACTGTTGCGCAAGCCAATGTTGCAGTTACTTTTACTCCTGCGCACGTGAAAGTCGACGTCCGTACTCCATCTCTATTTGTCATTGTATTGAAAGAAGACGACGAAAAGGATGAAGAGGTGGAGGACAAAGACAATAATGACGGGGACTATTAACTGATGGTGACTAGTCCGATGGACTCCTGGCTAAAAAACATGTCCACCAGCTCAAATGACCACAATGTTTTTTCACAGGTTAAAAACCTGACGGAGAGAAGAACGAACCTCTTTACAAGACAATCTTTGTCGATGATGGTCTTTGTCGGGATTTTCTCTGTTCCACTTAAACCTCTTCCATATTGACAAAACAAAAAAGGACAGCCTTTCTGTTCTTGTGCGCTGTTAAACAGAAGCGAGTATCAGTTTCTTGGTCTGCGTTTTCTTGTTTACTTGTAGGAAATTAGGTTTGGGTGCGACCAAAAAAAAATGAGTTTCATCGAGGGTGAAGGGAGCGATCTAAAGAAACCCTTTTTGCATACGGGGAGTTGGTACCGAATGGGTTCTGCGCAGTCCAGTATGTTGGGATCTTCTCAAGCTATTAAGGATAACTCCATATCGGTCCTGGCTTGTGTACTGATTGTGGCATTGGGTCCTATCCAGTTTGGCTTCACTGTATTTTTCTATTCTTGCATTGTCACTTTTTGCTCCTTGATGATTTTATCATGGTTTATTTAGGCGCGGAGATTGAAATGGATTTGACTTAGCAATAACACCGTAGAATAGCAAGGATTTTAAATTTAGTTGACTTGAGCACAGAGAAGTTTTTGTAAGGAACTGAAGTGTTATTGAATTGATTACAAATTAGAAATCAACCCAGAAGCAAGCTTGTTAGGATCTGCATATAAATGAATTACAGATACTTGATAATCATGGACTGGAGACAGATGTCGTAGTTTGATGCTGGTTCTTAATTCTTGCTAAATTTGTGGATCTCCTTTGTATCCCACTTTATTAAGTATATAAGAACTCCTTACGGAAATGGAGTGCATAGTGCATATAGCATTTATAGACAATATTTTTGTTTAGTAAAGCAACCAATGAGAGTTAACTGTATGAATGTAGTGTTAATTTGTTCTTTTTGTTATGAAGGCTGGTTACACTTCACCAACACAGTCTGCCCTTACCAAAGATCTCAACCTTACAGTCTCACAGGCATGTTTAACACCCTTTCCCCCCCTCGTTTTAAATAGCATTTTGTAAATGCTTGCTGATAACGATACTTATCCTGGCAGTTCTCGTTGTTCGGATCTTTATCCAATGTGGGTGCTATGGTTGGGGCAATAGCGAGTGGTCAGATTTCTGAGTACATAGGTCGGAAAGGGGTAGGCTTTCTTTTACTTATCTGATGTTGTTATCTACCTGTTACTCTCTGTACATCGAAATTTTGTTATATTTTATCCATCTTCCTGAATTACAGTCGTTAATGATCGCTGCCATCCCCAATATCATCGGTTGGCTTCTTATATCTTTCGCAAAAGTGAGAATTTCAATGTTTTCAAATGTCATAATTTCAAATTGTCAACTGGTCCTAATTCTTGTTGAGTTTACCTCTGGACTTTAGGACATCTCGTTTATGTACATGGGCAGGTTGTTGGAAGGATTTGGTGTTGGCATTATATCTTACACTGTAAGTGCACAGTTTACTCCCTTTTTCTTTCCATTTTTTGTTTGTGCAAAAAATATCCTGCTGGATATTCCTACGTGCATTACCTTTCTGATTTGGTTCAGGTGCCTGTATATATAGCTGAAATAGCACCACAAAGTTTAAGAGGTACTCTTGGCTCCGTAAACCAGGTATTCTATTGTAACCATTGTTAGGAGTCCATGTAAACTTTTGAGACAGCAAAATGCGGATGCAATTCACCTTGTTTGTATGTGTAGCTCTCTGTGACAATTGGTATTATGCTAGCATATCTGCTGGGATTGTTTGTAAATTGGAGGTTTCTTGCGGTCATGGGTAAAATTCTATGAATCTTCTCAATTTCGGAACTGCAAATTAGTTCAGAACAAGGACTCCAGGATCTAATCTTCAGCTCTTTTTCTTGCATTAGGAACCTTGCCTTGTCTGATATTGATACCGGGACTGTTTTTCATCCCTGAATCTCCTCGTTGGCTGGTAAGATACAACTTTGTCCTTTGTACCTGAATTTTGCATTACCAGCTCTAACATGCATTCTCCTTCTTGAGAATTAGGCTAAAATGGGAATGACAGAAGACTTTGAAGCATCTTTGCAAGTTCTTCGGGGATTTGAAACGGATATTACAGTGGAAGTAAATGAAATCAAGGCAAGTTCTTTTATTTTTACCCTTCAAGATCTGAGGTATAAAGCCAAAAACAAAGTGCACATGGCTATTTTTTTTATAGACCATTTTTTTGGGGGGAATGCTCCTCCAAGGTTGATCCCTAAACCTCACAGTTGTGAGATGGATCGCTCGCCAGTCACCACTTGAGCTACTAGGAACCAATGCCTATTCTTAATGGCCTGTTTTTGGTGCTGCAGAGATCTGTGGCATCCCCAAGTCGAAGAACAACGATCCGGTTTGCAGATCTTAAACTGAGAAGATATTGGTTACCGCTGATGGTTCATGATCATTTTAATGGGTTCCATTCGTCCTTTTAATATGTTTAAGCTTGTACGTTCGTGCATGCTGAGACAAAACCTGTTTCTTGTTTTTGTTTTTAAATTCTGCAGATAGGAATTGGATTGCTTGTTCTCCAACAGCTCACAGGAATTAATGGTGTTATCTTCTATTCGAATAACATATTTGAATCTGCAGGTACTTGGGAGGTTAAGTTGATTCAATTCTAAGATCTTGATATTTAGACGTGTAAGTTTATTTCATCCCGCGGCATTTGTTCTGGTTGATCAGGTATCTCATCAAGCAGTGCTGCAACAGTAGGTGTTGGTACAATTCAGGTTAAGCCCATACAATCATCCTGCTAATATGCTCTCTTATATTTATACATTCTTCAATATTGCTTGGAATTCTTAATAAATGTCCAAATTGTTGTCAAAATCTGAAAAAAGGTTTTCTCTTCAGGTCATTGCAACTGCTGTTGCTACATGGTTGGTTGACAGAACTGGGCGTCGGATTCTTCTAATAGTAAGTCAAAATTTTAAAAAGAACCATTACATAATTCATAATTTCTGTAGAAGTCCCTTCAAAAACTTAAACTCTTTTCCAGGTATCTTCATCCGGAATGTCTGTTAGTCTCCTACTGGTGGCTGTGTCATTCTTCCTGAAGGTATCGCATACTCAGCTAAGAAAACCACTTACAGATTGAGCGGCATAAAAAAATGCAAAAAAACAATTGACTTTTATATCATTCTCCTTTTTTCGATAACCCTATGGGTATCCAAGTACTTCGGGCCTGAGTAGTCCTAATAGGGGTTCATGCAAGGCCACTCCCTCTCACAAATCGGGTCATTCGGGCTTAAGCCCACGATGGTGGCCCAAACGAATTGTTTGCTCCACTATTGGGACAACCCGTCACGGTTTTTTTTATATCATTCTCCTGATATGCTGTCAATGTTAAAGGGCTTTGTGTCTGAGGATTCAACATTACATGACATTTTGGGGATCCTCTCGGTCATCGGCTTACTGGTAGGCATGCCTCCCAATACTGTCAAAAAATCAGCTTTCAATTAAAAACAAGTTTCTAACTGTGTTCAGTGATATTCTCAAACTTCAGTTCATGATCATCTTTTTTTCACTTGGAATGGGGCCTATTCCATGGCTCATTATGTCTGAGGTACGCTTCTTTTTTCTTTCTCTGGTACTTTGCCAGTTCCAATGCTGTATAAATCCATTTAATTTTCGTATGGCCACGTTTGCACTTGCAGATTCTTCCGGTTAAAATCAAAGGTCTTGCTGGAAGCACAGCAACTTTGTTGAACTGGTCCTTCTCCTGGGCCATAACAATGACAGCACCGCTGCTATTGGCGTGGAGCAGTGGAGGTTCGTTAACATTTTTTTTTTCAATCCTTCTATTAATTCTCTTGCGCGTTCAGATGATCCCTCTGCGGTAGAGAAACGGCTGAACAATATGATTCTTATCTGAGATCACATTAACTGTTAATCTACTCATTCTTTCTTGAACAGGAGCATTCACTCTGTACACAGCGATGTGCATCCTCACAGTGGCATTCGTGGCGATTTGGGTCCCGGAGACTAAGGGGAAGACGTTGGAGGAAATTCAGCTCTCCTTCAGATGATGATTCAACAAACACAGGAAATGAGTATCAGATTGATTTTGCTTGAGATTTTGCAGCATTGGCCTGGCCTGGTTCAAGATTTTTCTTACAACAATGGGTAATGGTAATGCTGATGCTAGTGTGGGCTTGTAAGCTGCTGCACAGTTCAATCTTCATTGATTTTTTGTACACAATTTTAAACTAAGATTTCTGCCAGAAAGAATGCTCGTGTGTAAAAATGTTCAGAAGTGATTCTAAGTTTGGTTGTGAGGATGATGATAAATAAAGAATGGTTAAATATAAATAAATGTTTATTATAAAATAAGAAAAATCAATATCTAGACTTCTCTAATTTGAAGGAAAAACATTGAAACAAGCAAAAAAAAAATGATGGCCAAAATTAGGTTTAATGATCAAGTGAAGTTCATTAGCCCCAACTCCGTATCAGCTGAATTTTTTATGGCAAAACTTTCAATTTTATAAAATCAAGATTTTGAACTGATACACCCTTATCAGCTGTTGTGTGATTCAAAAATCAAGGGGCATTTTTTATGTGTTGAAGGTTCTGATTGCTTAAACCCTAGTTCGTAAGACACCAAGCATTCGTTGGGAGAATGGGCTCCAGTCTTCGTCAACAGTTCAAGGTGCTACAGTAATTATTTTCTTCAATTTTTGCGTAAGGTTTATGGGAACCTGACGAATTCGTACTCTTCGGTTGCAGCTAATCTTGGGATCCTCTTCTGTTTCACGTAGAAAAATCTTGGCCGACATGGGTTTTGAGTTCACAACAATGGTGAGTGTGCCTTCCATCTATCTTGAAGAGTGCTTGGTCTTTTAGTATGGTTGGAGGAAAAAAATGTAAATACGTTGAAAGTTGGTGCTTTCTGTTGAGTTTTTGTGTTTTGCAGTATGCAGATATAGATGAAAAGGCTATTAGAAAAGAAAAGCCTGAAGATTTGGTGATGGCCATTGCTGAGGCAAAAGTAAACCATTTTCCCACTGATTTTACATATAGAGGGAAAAATATATTGGAATTATCGAACTGACTCTCAAAGTTGAAAGCAAGCCCCCTAGTTCGTAGTTATCTTTGACGCGTATCATCTTTCGTGTATGACGATTTGTGTATTTCTCTGTGCCTCAGGCAGATGCCATTGTTGCAAAACTCAAGAATATTGAAAGCCATGAGAATTATGACAAGTCTACCCTTGTTATAACAGCAGATACAGTATGTCTTGTATTGGTTCTTCAAAGTTATTTGCTAGTCATTTCTTTCGACGGAGCATTTGCCAATTCTGTATCTGATTGATTCAGCGGAACTTCATGTAATATTGTAACTAGGCTCCCTAAACATCGATGTAATTTTTGGGGCATCCATAATTGAGCAATCGGTTGATGCTAGTGATCTTTCTCCTTTTACTTTCCAATGGGCCAGACTCGTCTTATAGAGAATTTTCGCTCTTTCAAGGCCTTATTCAATTTTTCCATGTTTCTGAATTCATGGGTATTTCCTTTGGGTTTGATTGTGTATCTACTGACTTCTTCCAGCTTACATTTACTACATTTCTTCATTAGGTAGATAACTCCCGACCAAATCATCATGGTCAAGAGGTTGCAGAGCCAACCGTGCTAATTACTTGTGATCAAGTATAATAAACTTTTCATGGCTGAGTTATCATTTTCAAGACATGATATTCATCTTTGATGTTGCATATTTTTCTTGGAAAAAATTGAAGTTTGAGCTTTTATTCACTCAATGACATGTTTTCTCCTGATAGAATATTCTCTGACATGGTTATCAGCATATACTGAATGCTTGCTTCATTTATTATTGCTGTAACTCTTTCATTTCTGTGAGTGCTTTGTCTCACTTGATATTGCAATCGTGTCAAGGTGGTGGTTTATGAAGGCACTGTAAGAGAAAAGCCTTCCAACAAAGAAGAAGCACGTGAATTTCTAAAAGGTTCAGTCATAATTCTTATATTTCTTTCACATATTCTGTTACTATGTAACTCTGACAATCTTAGATGTTGTGGTGCAGGTTATTCTGGTGGACATGCTGCAACGATGAGTTCTGTTATTGTTACAAACCTTCGCACAGGATTAAGAAAAGGAGATTGGGACAGAGTGGAGGTATGATTTAGCTGAAAACCAACTATTGATGTTGAAGTAATTAGCCCAAGAAGATCTTCAAAGATCTCGTGCAATTTCTGTTCATGAAATCATTTTTTGGAATCTAGATACATACCCATGAATTGTTAGATTCACTTTTTTTTTTATTACTATCTCTGAGTAAAGATCTAAGTCTTGATACCTGAGCTTGATCGTAATTCAGATTATCAACTCGTAAACTCAGAACTTGCATTGTGATCCTTAACAAGCTGCTTTAGAGAGTTGTTAAAGCTGGTCACTTGCAACCCTTGATTGCATCACTATGCCTACCCACACCTTGCTTAATTATATCTCCCCTACATGAGTATCTTTAGCTCAAGAAGATCAGCTTCATGATTTTTTTTTCTAACTTCATGAAATTAGAGATCCATAGTTTGACTCATTAAATATTGACACAAAGATGGAAGTTTGATGCATTTTGAGCTTAGTGTATGTTCAGTTGCTGCCTTGTTAGAACCATTTTCCATATCAATGAATTGCTCTATTGCCTTTTGTTACTTTCTCAGCTGGACCTTTGTCTTGACCTTCGAACACTTCTGTGAATTGTTTGCCTTCATATCTTAATAGTTTTGTTAATGCCTGCAGATTCATTTTCGTGATATATCCGAACCAGCCATAGAAAAGCTGGTATGAATTCTCTAACTTAATAGTATTACATAAGTTGTCTTACTAAATTCTGCAAATATGCAGTAGCAACTTTTTTTCTCTTTCCAGATAGAAGAAGGGGTTGTGCTAACTGTAGCAGGAGGGCTTCTAATCGAACATCCTCTTATTGTACCGTGCGTAAAAGAAGTGGTTCGTATATGATATCTTCATGCCATCAATTAATTTTCTTAACGCACTTGAGGTTTTTATTGATAAATAAGGCACCAAACCAGCATGCAAATAAATTTTATACTGAGTAATATTTGTATTGTACCTTTATACAACGTGCTAAATATAATTTTGGGGGCTCCCTGAAGAGCAATCTAGGACATGGTGTGACCATCCTGTACGTGATTGTTTCTTCATTTCTATGTACTAAAAACAATTCTCTATTTACAGATGGGTGAAACTGAAAGCGTAATGGGACTGCCAATTTCCGTCACTAGAAAACTAATTGAGGAGGTTCTGTAGATTGAACACTTCAGGTTTTAATTTCTTCATCGGAGTTATGACGGAGATGAGGCTGTTCCATTTTTTATGTCACACTGTATCTTAAAAACTATTCGTCCGAGTTAAATATTGTCATAAGCATGATTTTCTTCTCTAGCATTTAGCCTTGGGCAGAAAAGCAGTTTGACTTTTGGTTTGTTGCTATTCTCGTGATCTTGGAGATGAATAATATTCGAGTCGAAGTATCATTTTGTAAATTATATTTAAGAAGTGAAGAATTCTCAATTGGATCATGCATGAACAAGCTTAGAATTTACCTGTACAAGCTTATAGGAAATCTAAAGAAACGCAGGAAATCACATTATCACTGTACAATACGTATCTTGCTATCACTTCTCCATCAAAACGATTCACCCTGGTGCTATTGCTTCATTGAAACTTCATGCACTTCAGCCTGTTAGGAGAGAGGAAACTTTTCAATTTTAAGTAAATATTCAAGAAAGAATGCCTTATTCTCTGTTTGATGATCATTTTCGTGCATAAAGATCTTTCGCTTTTGTTTAGTTGAATATTTTTGAAGTGCCCTTCATATGATAAAAATCATTTTGATGTTCACAAACTGTTGAGTCCTGCATTTCGGCCATCTTGTTGTAACCATTATTGATATACCTCTGTAATTAGGCACCGGCACCTTCCCAGATTCGATGTGGTTGATATCTCGAACCAGCTTCTGGTAATGCCGCTTCACCTCCTCCACACTCTTCCCACCCACTGCACGAGCCAGGTTCTGCCAACGATCGGGTGTATCCCTGTCGTAGGTAGCTAGTGCATCCTCAAATGCCTTGTTCTGCTTCGGTGTCCAACTTGAATTGGAGTTCATTCTTTGCACAAAATCTTGAGATTACAGTGCACACTGTCAATACTTGGAAAACCCCTAAAATGTGGTTGTGTGCAATGAAATGTGTGGTGTGATTAGCATGCTCTTTATATACTATCTGGCGAGGGGGGTCTTGGAGAAAAATTTGTATGGGAAAGTTATTTTTTGTGAAAAAGTTATCAGAATGAAGGACAATAGTGAGGCTGTCCGAATCTCTTCGTCCAGAAGAGAACTATGTTTCGTTTTCTGTTAAAGTGTGGCAGAAGATTGGATTGACAGTCCACTTGATGCATTGTAGCCGTCGAGAAGTAGATTGTCTAGGCCGCTTAGGCACCGTTTAGGCGATAGGATATCGCCCTCCGCCCTTGCCCGAATTCTTGCGTAGGCCGCTTATAAGCCCGCCTAGGCAGGTGCTTAGGCCGCCTAGGCAGGTGCTTAGGCCGCCTATGCGCTGAGTAGCCCTTGACCGCCTAGGGTCCGCCTCGCACTTTGTCGAATATTGATTGTAGCCCAAGCTCCATTCCTTGTTTACTAGAATTAAATTAACCCTTTAGTTAGCTTCCTTTGATTCAGATTAAGTGGAATGGTGAAATTTGATTTATGCTTCGAAGCAACTTTAGCATGTCTGTGTGATCTGAGGATTGAGATGTCATAATTTGTTATTTTCATTAATCTATTTTGGATTTCTCCTGCATCTGTTCACCTTGCTATTTTTTACTGTGAATATGTAACTTGAGATATCTTTGTCTGATAAAATATTCCTTGTTTGCCTGTATTGAAGAATGATTCCCCGGTTATATTCGGAATCCTTATCGTCCACGTTGGTGTCGAGTAAAAATCCACCATCATGAATTGTTGCCACTGCTTTTTCTGAAATCTTTGATCCTGGGATCACAAGTAGGGGATGATGGTAACAGCTTCCAGAGGAAAGAATTCTGTACATATCCAATAGTGATAGGAATGTAGAATCAGTGATTTTATGTCTTTTGTGAGCAAACAATAGGCTCATAAATTGCTCTGTCTGTGTCTGTGCTGCATCTTTAAAGCAGCCTGTGGAGTATGCGACGGATGATGAAGGACCTTTTAGATAGAATATGTTACTGATATGAAGATTCCCTTATCATTATAACTTCTGAATACATGTTCTTTTCTCAACAAGCAAAGAATTGTTGAAGCCCACTCTCTATGTTCCAATCTTGGATACTAATTAATAGGCGGAATTGTAAAGAACACGAGAGTTTATGTGGTTCGGGAATAGCCTACGCTCACTGGAAGAGCTCTTCCATTTTCTTTTCTTTTTGTTGTGTTTGATATGATCTCATTTACATGTATTTATAGATACACAATGTTAATAACAATTTCACCCAATCATGGATGTGATCCCTAAGATTTAGGGATCACAAGATAAGGAAAGGATTTGCAAATCCTTCCCTTAACACCCCCTCAAGTTAGGTGGTGCGCATCTGATACCAAACTTGCACAATACATCCTGTAATGATTGATCATTAACGGTTTTTGTCAAGATATCTGCTAATTAGTCTTCCGATCTCACAAACGGGAGCGTCACGATCTTGTGTTCAAGCTTTTCCTTGATGAAGTGTCTGTCAATTTCAACATGCTTAGTGTGATCATATTGAACTGAATCCTCATATATGTGAATAGCTGTTCTGTTGTCGCAAATCAAAGGACACGCCTGCTCCGGGGGAAAACCAAGCTCACTCATCAGTTTGATGAGCCACAGAATTTCTGTCACTCCTCTGGCAACACGTCTAAACTCTGCTTCAACACTCAACCTTGTCACTACCGTTTGCTTCTTACTTCTCCACGTGACAAGATTTTCTCCAACAAGAGTAAAGTATCCTGAGGTAGACCGTCTGTCCACACGATTTCCTGCTCAATCAGCATCAGTATAAGCTTCGATCTTTAAGTGTCCATGTTTGCCATATAAAACTCCTGTATCAGGTGTTCCCTTCAAATATCTCAGAATTCTCAAGGTTGCCTCCATGTGATCCTTTTGGGGGGTTATACATGAATTGACTCACAACCCCCACAGCATATAAAATATCAGGTCGTGTATGTGCTAGATAAATCCATTTTTCAACCAAATGTTGGTATCTACTCTTGTCTGCCAGCTCAACTTCTTCTACTATTCCCAGTCCATGGTTGAGTACCATAAGTGCATCAGCTGGTCTATACTCTAGCGATTCAGTCTCAGCAAGAAGGTTCATAATATACTTTCGCTGAGAAATATAAATCCCGTATTTGGACCGCATCACTTCAATGTCAAGAAAGTATTTCAGCATCCCAAAGTCTTTCATTTCGAACTCGTGAAACAAGTTCCTCCTTAATTCTCCATTCTTATCAATATCATCCCCTGTAATAACCATGTCATCAACATAGATAATAAGAAATATAATACCTTGAGCTCGTCGCTTCAGAAACAGAGTTGATCTGAGTTACTCTGGATGTATCCACATTTCTTCATAAAGATGGTGAACCTTCCAAACCAGGCTCTAGGTGACTGCTTCAATCCATACAACACTTTATTCAACTTGCATACCTCGTGGGATCGAAAACCAGATGAGAAATCAGGTGGTGGTGCCATATACACTTCCTCAAATAAATCGACGTGCAGAAATGCATTCTTCACATCAAACTGATGAAGAAGCCAATCCAAGTTCGCAGCTAATGAGAATAAGCCTCGAATAGTATCCAGTTTAGACACAGGAGAAAAAGTCTCTGGGTAATCAATCCTATATGCCTGACTGTACCTCTTTGCAACCAAATGAGTTTTGAACCTCTCAATCGTTCCATCTGCTTTTCTTTTGATGGTAAAGACCTATCTACAACCAACAGGCTTCTTTCCCGGAGGCAAATAACATACCTCCCATGTCTCACTCTTCTTTAGGGCATTCATCTCTAATTCCATAGTTTTTTTCCATTCTGAAATCTGCAATGCTTCTTTCTCATTATGCAGAATATCCTCGCTATAAATGGCAGTAGCAAACGCACGAGCTGAAGCAGACATGCTCCCCCTGACGACATCAGCAATCCAATATCTCTTGGTCGTTGGATCATGCTCAGGTGTAAACTTCTTCTAGGGAATGCCCCGAGTAGACCTTTCAGGCAAAATATGAATAGGAGTAACAGGGCACGGAGATCCTGCATCATGATGAGAGTCCACAATATCCAAAGAATCAACAAGCTCAGGAGGTGATAGTGTACTTACCGGAGTATCCATCGAAGAAGATGCTTGAGGTTGCCCTGCTAGGTCTGACTGTATCATATCACTGTCATGTTCTGAAGTGGGTGATCTACCTGACTCATGATCCGGCTCAGGTAGTACTTATGCGTGAGGCACCTGAGATGATGTAGATGGAAGGAAAGAGATTGGTGAAGACGACGGTGTGTGAGCAGTGGCGGATCCTGGAAGTCTGACTAGGGGGTGCGTTTTACATAGGGTGCAAATTCTGTGGGTCTAAATAGGGGGTGCGGGGTAGTACATTTTCAAGGAAAAAAAAATTTAGGGGGTGCAGGTGCACCCCCCACGCCCCAGTTGGCTCCGCCACTATGTGTGAGGCACTCTGAAGAATGTGGCAACTCGCTGGAAGAAGGGCTCAACCAATCAAGAATGTCACTAGTGTCACCTGTCGCCTCCTGACTCCTTGATTGGGTAGGTGCATGATAGAAATACTCTGTCTCAACAAAATTACAGTCCATGCTAACAAACATCCGGCGGGTGAGAGGATTATAACATCGATATCTCCTCTGAGACTTCTCGTACCCCACAAAGACATATTTCTCGGCACGTGTCAAAATTTGACCTATTTACTTTAGGTTCATGAACATACACTGAACATCCAAAGACACATGGAGTGAGAGTTAAGGGTGGAGGCACAGGAGAATGTTCAGATAATGTTTAGATAGGAGTACGAAAATTTAAAATTTGGGTGGGAAGCCGGTTGACAAGATATGTGATTGTGGATGCAGTCTCGGGCCAAAAAAATGTTGGAACCTTAGACTCAAACATAAGAGCTCGAGTAATTTCAAGGAGAAAACGATTTTTCCTTTCTGCTACACCATTTTGTTGAGGGATATAGGAATACAATGTTTGGTGTAGCATCCCATTTTCAGAACAAAAATCATGCATTTTCTGGTTCACAAATTCTCCCCTCCCATTGTCAGACCGAAAAATGTGTATTTTAATTTTGAAGTGAGTAAAAATCATTTGATAAAATTGAAATTTTTTTCAAACACATCGGATTTATTAAGAAGAAAATAAATTCATGTCATCCTTGAGCAATCATCAATAAATAAGACGAAATAACAAAATTCCTACCCCCAACTGACGATGCAGGATCCCAAATATCAGAGTGTACTAAGAAAAAAATATGAGGGACACGAGTATTTGAATGAGAAAATGAATGCCTATGACTCTTAGCCAAAACACAGGTTTCACAGATCAAAGGAGTACTAGAAGATTGAGAAATTAACCGACAAAGATATTTGTGAGAAGGATGACCAAGATGTCGGTGCCACAATCAACTTTTAGATTGGGTTGACCCATGAGTCAGGAGTGTCCTTCCCAGCATCAAGTCCACTTCGTCAACGTAGTACAAGTCATTCCTCTCAATGCCACGCTTAATTATCCTCCTTGAATGAATATCCTGTAATACACAGAAAGACGGATACATCATCACCACACAGTAAGCTCCTTAGAAACATGGCTAATAGACAACAACTTATATGACAATGAAGGCACGTATAAGCAATTTGATAATCTGATGGAGGCAAAAATATCAATAGTTTCAGCTCCCTTGACAGGTGCAAATTCACCATTTGTTGTTTGTACCACTTTCTTTTTCGAAATCTCTATAGAGATAATATCCGGCAAATCGTGTGTGATTGTATCGATGGCACCACAGTCAAATATCTATTGACTATATTTTTTGGACTCAGCTTCTTCACAGCATTCGCATGTCCACTATATGTATTCGGTAGATGATCTGCAAGCCCAAACTGTAAGCCCAATTTTCCATCTACATCTACCACGTCAGCGGAAGTCATCACATGGCTCGCCAAATCACCATCCATGTCATCACATTTTTTCACTTCATCCTCACATGCCAAAGGACTAAAATATCGATAATATGAATGATTTTTGTATAATTTTGGTGAAATCCTACTTTTCGCATTCCTTGGTTGCGAGCCATGGTTTTTTTTTCACTACTGTCTCTTTGAACTTTTTGTACGGCACCTTTATAATCATCATTGAAATTCCTCAACAAAATGGTGTAGCAGAAAGGAAAAATGATTTTCTCCTTGAAATTACTCAAGCCCTTATGTTTGAGTCTAAGGTTCCAACATTTTTTTGACCCGAGGCTGCATCCACAGCCACATATCTTGCTAATCGGCTTTCCACCCAAGTTTTGAATTTTCATACTCCTATCCAAACATTATCTGAACATTCTCGTATGCCTCCATCCTTAACTCTCACTCCGCGTGTCTTTGGATGTTCTGTAAATGTTCATGTACCTAAAGTAAATGGGTCAAAATTTGACACATGTGCCGAGAAATGTGTCTTTGTGGGATATAGAAAGTCTTAGAGAAGGTATCGATGCTATAATCCTCTCACCCGCCGCATATTTGTTACCATGAACTGTGATTTTGTTGAGACAGGGTATTTCTATCATGCACTTACCCAATCAAAGAGTCAGGGGGAGATAGGTGACACTAGTGACATCCTTGATTGGTTGAGCTCTTCTTCCAGCGAGTTGCCACATTCTCCGGTAGTGCCTCATGCACCGTCGTCTTCACCAATCTCTTTCCTTCCATCCACATCATCTCATGTGTCTCACGCACAAGTGCTACCTGAGCCGGATCATGAATTAGGCTGATCGCCCGCTCCAGAACATGACGGTAATATGGTACAGTCAGACCTAACAGGACAACCTCAAGCATCTTCTTCGATGGATACTCCGGTAAGTACACTATCACCTCCTGAGCTTGTTGATTCTTTAGATATTGTGGACTCTCATCATGATGCAGGATCTCCATGCCTTGTTACTCCTATTCGTATTTTGACTAAATTCTTTCCTTATCTTGTGATCCCTAAATCTTAGGGATCACATCCCTGGTTGGATGGGATTGTTATTAACGTTGTGTATCTATAAATACATGTAAAGGAGACCATATCAAACACAACAAAAGGAAAAGAAAAAGGAAGAGCTTTTTCCGTGGACGTAGGCTATTGCCGAACCACGTAAACTCTTGTGTTCTCTATAATTTCGCATATAATTCCGCTTAACATGGTATCGGAGCGGGCGGTCTGAGACCCGAGAGTATTTTCGGGAAAGTCCAGAGTGAATTGGCCCAATGGGCCCATGGGAGGTTTGGCCCAATTTGGATATTATTTCAGGAGGCCTCGAAGATTATTTCCGAGATCCTCGTAATTATTTTTAGGAAAAAAATTCCGAGTATTGATCTCAAAGTGGGTATTGGCCCAATTGGGCATTATCTGTGTCGTTGTCCAAGTACAACAGAGTCCCTGTTGGACTTGAGGGAAAGTGTTTGGAATTTGTCCCATACCAATTGTAACAAGTCTAATTCACTAATATAAATAGGATTGTGGGCTACAATCAATCACCATAAGCTTATAGTTTTAATGAGGGTTGCCTACCTTCCTAATTATATTAGCCCATACACGCGTACCTGCGCACTCGAGACCCGAGCCTAGAGACCCGAGCCTAGAGAGAGTACAATAATGATAAGAGTAATGTTAGGTTTACAAAATAATTAGTTGCAAAATTTTGTAATCCTTCTAAACTACGTCGTTTTAAATATTTACAATTTATTTTAGGTCAACACTTTATATGATTATCTGATTGTGCTTCATAAACTTTATAATTTTTTTTTCACAATTACGTTGTTTTGAATGATTACTAAATTTTGTAACTAATTATCTAATGATAAATGTACAAATTATTTTAGTTCGGTGTTTTTTTTCTGGATATTAATATCAATACTTGAATTGCCATGCTACATCTACATATATATATATATATACATCTGTGCAACCCTTACTTGAATCACTACCCAACCATGCAGGCATGCATACCCAAAATTTCATATTTAGAAGAAGTTTCTTTTCTCATGCAATGAAGATGCATTGCCAATTGGATTCGGTAAATATATCAAATCGATTCATGATTGATTTGGTAAATGCATCAAATGACGACGTTTGATAGATTCTGAAGTGTATGTTCAATTTGATAGCGATTTTAGAATTGTTGATAGATTTTAAGAGTAAGCTTGGATGACGAATAAATGAGATATGTAATGAATTGTAATCATGACCATTGAGGCTGTGATCAAATACCTAAATGTTTAGCTCATAATTAAGATTCGGCACCTGAAATCGATAACCAAATCAAATCAAATCAAACCAAACATACCCAATAAATTCCGCCCTTAGGCAGGGTCTGAGGAGGGTAGGATGTATGCAATTATACCCCACCCCACAACAGGATGGAGAGATTGTTTCCGTGGATACTCCCAACTCGAAAAAAATACAAATAAATAAATAAAAATACACATAAAAAATACCAATAAAAAAAGTAGGAAAAAAAAGAAGAAATAATAATAATAATAATAATAATAATAAAGTAAAAATAATAGAATAATAAAAGGGAAGGAATAAGTATAACTGAAATACCTACTTACCCCACCATGCACTACGTACATACCGAAATACATGGGTGCCTATGCAAATAACGATCAAACTAAATAATTAAATAACTATCAGTCTAGAGATCAATAACCAAATAACTACTCTATATAGTCTTATGTATCTTTAATCATAATATGGCGTCTCCAACTCGTCCTGTCAGATGTCATGTCCTCGGAGAGGTTTAATCCTACTAGATCTAATTGAATCTGCTCATCCCATATCCTCTTAGGTCTACCTCGTCCTCGTCGGCCTTCGACTTGTAATCCTTCGACTCTTCTAACTGGATCGTCCTAACTCCTTCTGCGTACATGTCCAAACCTTCGCAACCTTCCTTTTCTTAGTTTGATACATATAGATGCAACATCTAGCGTATCTCTAAATATCTCATTTGGAATTTTGTCTAATCTCGTGCGATCACACATCCACCTTAGCATTCATATTTCCGTCACTTCAAATTTCCGTACACGTGAAAGATTCACAGCCCAACACTCTGATCCGCAGAGTATCGCCGGTCGTATAACTCTTCTATAAAATTTTTCCTTTAATTTGAGTGAGACTTTTTTATCGCATAACACTCCAGTAGCCGACCGTCATTTCATCCATTCAACCTTGAGGCGATGGACAATGTCACTTTCCACACATTCATCCTTTTGTATGATAGATCCTAGATATTTTAAGCAATCTTTCTGTTGGAGGGTTTAGTTCGCAATCATAACTTCCATACTACTTTCCTCCGTCTCATTGTCAAAATTGCATGTCATATACTCCGTCTTCGAGCGATTCAATCTCTCTCCAACGCTCCAACTTAGCATTGACCTCCTCCTTCGTCTCAGCCACTAAGACAATATCGTCCGCAAACAACAT
>JAOYMZ010022110.1:0-18132 GCA_025802335.1 Pinguicula primuliflora
AACTTCATAATTAATTGGATATATAGATGCAGGTTATCCTTTATCCCACATTAGGGACGAGCGCAGTGGATGATGCATCAGAAGTGATCATTCAGCAGATCTATTTACAAAGTCGTTATTTAAACTGTAATTCAATAAGTTGTATTTAGTGTTTATATGTGATGTCCCGAAGACATCTGAAACATACTTTTGAGGGGGAGAGATAATGCGTAGTTGTACTCTTTTTCCTTCGCTTAGGATTTTTTCCCACCGAGTTTGTCCTAAGCAAGGTTTTAACGAGACAACTTTGGCATACTCATGAATCCTGAAGAATTCAATAAGGGGATCATGAAAGATCCATGCTTGACAAAATTACAAAAGTATGCATCCTTGAAAACTAGTCCAATCAAGGGGGAGTGTTATAGATATATGTTATAGAGATGGTGATTGGAACAGTTTTATAAGGATAAGACTTCTGTAACCGTCGGTTCTTATCTCTATATAAAGAGGATTACAGAGAATAATAAAAAACACAGTTTTAACGTTCTCTTCTTCTCCTTTTCTCTCTTGTAGAATTCTTGAGATTACCACAGGTCTTACATTTTTTTCTCAATATATAAACATATTTTTTAGATGTAGGAGCGATCGAACATTTATACTTAATTATTAAGCGAGAAATGCTACATCCCGTGTTCATACCATACTGTAAAATAACACTTTTGCACCCTAAAATTATTAAAACCATTTATTATATACATTTAGGCTCCGAGAATTTAGTGGAATTTCACAGAAATAACCCACTAAATTCAGTGTTTAGTAATATGGATATTCAAGGAAAGATTTTGTGGGATTTAGAAAGAAAAACTTTCCTAAATAGGTGTGATTTTATGGGAAAGTTTATTTTTTTTTTAAATTACTAATTCGCCTTTTCTTTATAAAGTTATAAAAATTTATAAAATGGACTAAATTTTAATTTTAAGTGCTGGAAAATTATCCAAAAAATAATAGAAATAATTTTTTTATTTGAAAATGTTTTTTCCAAACAAATATTTTTAATAGATTTTTATTTTTTGTAATTTCATTCAAACCTAAAAAATAACCAATACTCGTTAGATATTAGATTCGGGTATTCATAATTTAATAGAAATACAAACATGTCTTTCTGTGAGTTAGATAAAAAAATAATAAAAATATAAAAAATTATAATTATAATTATTTTATTTTAAATTAATGGTTTTATTTAAAAATAAAGGACAAATTTGTAATTCACATAAATTTTAAGATCTTCATACGGAATTATCATGCATACTGAACACTGGATTTTAAAATCTCATTATATCTTAAACCACATAAATCATATATAATCCTGCATACTAAACTCATGATAAATTATCTCATTCCACTTAATACTATCCTTTTATATCTAACTTATTCTTCCTACTAAACGTCGCCTCAGGGTCTGGTCACCCGTTTTGTACATATAGCATAACCAATGGCGGAATAAAGCCCATATTTGAGTCCGAGCTAATTTTTTTTTATTGGGCTGACCCAATGTGAGCCTATTATCTTATTAAAAAATTCAAAATCGGACTCGAGCTGTAGTACCGGTCCGCCACCCCCTAATTCCGTCTGTGAGCATAACTCTTCTTAAGATATAGCGAACTAGATATTTAAAGATTGTCCGTTACCAACACTACCCTTCAAATCGGGTAGAGTTGTTCATATTGATGGGCCATAATTGAACAGTTGAGAAAAAAACTTGACAGGTATGTGAATTTGTCACATTTAATTTAAATAGGTTGGAAGATAAAAACATTAATGACATGAGTACACTGATTTAGAAAAGGTAAAATAAATGTACCCATGTGAAGATCCAAAAAGTTATATAATCAATCAATAAAGCTCATGGGTTAGCATAGTGGCCGAAGTTTGGGACTTAAGTTTCTAAAGAGGCATAAGGTTTCAGGTTCAATTCTCACTTTGTGCAAATAATTTTTTGGGGTTACGATCGCGGGCCAAAGGCCCGAAACGTACCTAGTCCATGTGAATGGATCGTTTTGCATGAATCTCATGGATTAGTCGGACAAAAAATGGTTCCGGATACCATAATTATCCAAAAAATATATATAGTCAATCAATAAAATTATAATAAAAAATAGAAACGGCAACCAAAAGTTCTAATTGTTCTATTTAACCCAAATGAACTTTATAATTAAGAGATATAGGATTTAGGAAAAAAAAGAGGTATGGGAATCTATCGGTAAGAAAAAACCCAATTTATCTAGTACCAATAATTGAATTTTTTTTCCAACAATTGAATCAAATACATATTTAATCATTTTTTTGGTAGGTGAGTGGGGATAAATACTCTCGCTTCTCTCCAATATTCGAGAGTTTTTTACACTCCCAACTAATCTGGGAGGTTCTTATCGATTAATCCTGACAAATTGCTTTTATTGGGCCTTGAACTAAATACATGTTTAATCATAATTATCCAACATGAAAAATATAACCGAAGCTGGGCGTTCGATGGAACATCACAAAAAAATCCTATTCAGCTGACCAAAAAAAAATATTATATAATTTTATGATCGGCTAATATTTTTACTCAAATATATTCTTCGTCAAATAATAGTTTCAAAATCCAAAAAATGGTATCTATGATTTTTGTTTGTATTTTTTTTATAACTTAGGAACGCTACGGAGGATAAATTATTTTGTTTGTAATTATTACCATGAAAAAAAACGATGATCCACTTACGTGAACGCCGACAAGTATTGGGACTTCGCCGTCACCGGTACCTTCACCGGCGGCAGCTCAGTCAATATCTTCATCGTCACGAGGGTCGTCTGTTTGTCTATGCCGACAAGCACGGCGGCGGTGAGGCTGAGTGCCAGTGCCAATAACCTGAGGACAAAATTCCATCCCCCCAGTTTCCTCTTGTTAGCGTAAGCTGTGCCACCATTCTCAACGTTAACGGGAGTGCTGCTGCTCTTGTATTGGGTTTCCATAGCTCTTTGCAGGCAGTGCAGTGCAGTGATAAATGTTGGTAGAGTTATATAGAGAGGGGAATTGGGGTGAGGGAATAATTGAGTGGGATAATGAGGTAAATTTTTTTTCTTATCGGGTCAGCGTGTATGTTTTTGCAAAATGTTCGGTTGTACTGTTAACTTAACTGATGTTAATTCGTAATTAAGGATCCCAGGTTGTTGAGAGCAGCGCGATCATTCCCGCCTTGCATTTCCCATGCATCATCGTGATGCTTAGTGCGGCCCCCTAAATAAATAAGAGAACAGCTATAAGGTACCACTCCCACAGCACCGCATTCACACCGCTCAAATATAGAAATATATCAATGTTGATGTGTGTGTTTCTGTGGACCACACTACAAAGATTGTGAGAGGCGGTGCTTTTGCGGTGGCCTAGGAGTTGTGTATTTTAGAATTTCTCTATAAATCAAGTTGCTTCTATTTCAGTTCCCCACACTCAAAACAATTTACAAATTGAAGTACTTCCACTTCTACTTGCAAAAGAGAGCCGTTTGGAATTGTAAAGGAACAAAACGTCCAGGTCCCGATGGTCTAAATTTCTCGTTCATTCAGCAATTCTGGGATGTCATTGGCCCTGATTTCATAAACTTTCTCTATGAGTTTTATGACACGGCAACTTTGGAGCCAGGTTTAAATGCATCTTTTATTACGCTAGCTGGAAAGATAGATAAACCTACTTCCCCTGAGCACTTTAGGCCCATCTCTCTGATCAATTGTGCTTATAAAATCCTGGCCAAGCTGCTAGCCAACAGGCAGAAAGAGGTGATCCCTACTGTGATTTCTAAGAATCAATCAGGCTTTATTACTGGAAGACACATTACAGAGAGTGTTTTATGTGCAAATGAAGTCATTGACTCTGCTAAGAAAACGGGAAAGAGATGCTTAATGTTCAAAGTGGACTTCAAACGAGCCTTTGATTCAATTGACTGGTCTTTCTTACTACAGATGATGGAAATTATGGACTTTCCAGTAAAGTGGAGACAGTGGATCCAGGAATGTATATCTACACCAACAATCTCTATCCTAGTGAATGGAAGCCCTACGGAGGAGTTCAGGCCACAGAAAGGGCTTAGATAAGGCGACCCTCTTTCTCCTCATTTATTTTTAATAGTGGCTGAAGCCCTTCACTGGATACTGAGTAAAGCTTATGATAATCAGCTTTACAGTGGCTATAGTATGGGAGAGTTTCCAATCTTACAGCTCCAATACGCTGATGACACACTTATCTTTGGAAATGGAACTGCTCAAGATGTCAAGGCCATAAGATATGCTCTAAAAAACCTAGAGTTACTCACTGGACTCAAGGTAAACTATTCAAAGGTCGGTTATTTGGTATAAACATTCCTGAAAATGAGATGTTGTGCTTTGAAAAAAATTTGGGATGTCAGCTAGACTCGATTCCTTTCACTTATCTTGGATGACCTGTTGGTGTGAATCCGAATACATGTAAGCCATGGCAGCCTATGATTGACAAAATCCAGAGAAGGCTGGTAAGCTGGGAGAATAATTACTTATCATTTGGTGGTAGAATTGTTCTGGTGAGGGGTGTTCTGACAAGTATGACAGTGTACTTCTTCTCGACGTATAAAGCTCCAAAGACAATCATAAAAAATGTCTAGAAGGCTCTTGCTAGATTTCTATGGAGAACCAATCTGCAGCAGGGAGCTAAGATATATTGGGTTGCTTGGACTAACATCTGCAGACCTATTGAACAAGGTGGATTAGGAATAAAAGACCTCTCTGCGTTCAACGATGCTCTTTTGGCCAAATGGGGTTGGAAGCTCTTAAATAATGATGATGAGAGCCTGTGGAAGTAGATCTTTGAAACAAAGTATGGAGACTTCTATAGAGTAGTCCTATATGAAGGAAATGTGCAACGTTTATCAAGCTATTCCAATTGGTGGAGAACACTGTTAAGCTTGATCAGATTGGGAGAATGGTTATGGAAATCTATCTCTAGAAAGGTGGGAGATGGCTACGACACCTACTTCTGGGAGGACCGCTGGTGTGGAAACTACAGACTAAATGACCTATTTCCTACTGAATTGGTTCTGGAAATCTATCTCTAGAAAGTTGTGTGGAAACATCACAACTAAATTGGAATTGGAACTGGACGAGCCCACTGACTCCTCAGCAAAATTCTATTATAGATGAGCTCATTTATCATATATCAGAGTGCAGGCTACATACGAACTGTAAAGATCAATGGATATGGAAGTTAGAGTCTGATGGGAGGTATACCTCTAAATCTGCATATGCTGAAATCCAGCGGCTATCAGTCGACAATCTGGGTGAATCCAAACATCTTGCCCGTCTGTGGTCCGCAATTGACCTGTTGAAGGAATGGGCATTCGTCTGGAGAATGCATCAGAATCGTATACCTACATTGGACAACTTAATCGTGAGAGGGGTCAATGTGGGAAACAATCTAAATTGTAAACTGCGCAATGACAATCGAGACTGTCGCTCACCTCTTCTTCGAGTGTGAATTTGCAGTCGAAATCTGGAAATCAATCTATCTATGGCTAGGTGGAGGAGTTGTGATCTTTACCTCTGATCCATAGCAGTGCTTCGAGCTACACATGCAACGGATAAAGCGGAGAGGTGACGAATCTTTCTGGAAATTGGTGTGGTCCTCGGTGCTCTGAGAAATCTGGAATTGCAGGAACAAGCTCATCCTTCAGCAAATCTCGCCCACGCCATATGAAGCATCTATCCGGATCAAACACAGACTATGGGAAATCGGAAGAGTAAAAGGTCTATTCCAAGGTTATACATTCCAAGAGTGGGAAAGAGAGGCTATGGAGGTGCATAGCATATCATTTGCAGCATGAACGAAGAACAAGCTTCTGCTCTCTCTATCTCCTTCTCCTCTCCTCTATGTTCTGTATTGTATTTTTTCTGTATGTAAATATTTCGATTTTAATATAATATTAAAGTTGCTTTGCTAAAAAAAGAATTGTCATTTATATTATTTAGTATATGTACTTTCTTGAGTAATGAAGAAATACTTTTGCCCCAAAATGAAGCGTTTCTACAAGGGTTAATGGTACATTAGCTGAAACTTCCGGCAAATGTACATGTAGTTGACAATCCCAGCCCTTGGTTAAATCATAACACCTTGTTTTTGTGCGTGGAACATCTCTGATCACATTTGTATGTTTGCTGTGAGGGAAAATGTGGAAGTGCCTTCTGCCAACACCTAATGGAGTCAAAATGCAACCGGCAAGCAGCGCTAGTTCCTGCGTGGGAAAAACAAAGGGGCTGAGGGAAAAGAGCCATGACTTGGCCTGCAAAGTAGCAACAGTGCTCGACCATTCTTAGCCAGCAGAAGGAACAGCAAAGAACTCATCAAAATGCAAAAAATGAAGGCTATTCTGCTGCATCTATTGCTTTTAGAGCAGAAAAGTTTCAATTTTTTCTTTTGTTCTTTACTTGTTTGTACAAACTTTCGGTGAAGGAGGTCGATCGCCATCAATAAAAAAAATTAAAAATGGATAAAAATGTTATGTTTCTATGGGATTCTAGCGATTTCGACGCCAGTAATTTCTAAACTCTAATTAAGGACTACTTACATTTGGGGTAAAAAATGAAACGAAATTAGTGGCTATGAGATCGCCAAAATCCAACCGGTGTGTAGTGCTTTTGATTCTTAAGATATATTAATTTTTCATCAATGATGACAATTTAATAATGATGACGGGATGTCATTATAATTTAAAGTGGGTCAAAATTTGGTGTAAAAAAATAGTGTACAAATATCATTATCATACACAAAAAGGTTTATGTTGTGATTGATTTTCGAATAACTTTTATTTTATAACCTTATTGAATTATAACGAAAGGGATTTTAGGATAAAATTATTTTCATTAGTTGGTCAATACCTTTTAAGTAGGGGTTTTTTTTAAAGAAAAGAGATTTTATACTCACCAACAAATTTACACATACATGTATATATTCATCAGTGTTCGAGATGTGCGGGTAATAAATCGTTCCAATTTAGGAAGGCTGTTGCTAAACGGCCCCGCAAGGCCCATACCAACATATAAAAAAAAATTAAAATTATTAAGCAAGCAGCCGATAAAGCCGGATAGGCCCACAAAGGCTACAAATAAGCCCAAAAAGCCTGACGGCCAATGCCTGAAAAAAAATTTAATGTGAGTTGGGCCTAAGCCCAACCTAAGCATAGACACGAGCCCATGACTTGAGCAGCACTGCTATAGTTGTTGCTGGAAAAATGAGGAGGGGAAGTGGATATTTATAGATGAGGCTTGTACTGTGAGGGCAATTCCAAACCGTGGGACAAAAATCACAAATGTGACTTTTGCATCACACCGTTAAAAGAAGTGAGAGGAGCAAAAACCTCCTCTATAAATATTAAATAATGTGCTGATGCACGATATTGGCATGTAAATGAGATGCCTTGACTTGCCATATTTTGTTTTGCTTAAAAAATTAAAGAAAACTTGCAAAAAAAAAATTAAAATTTTTTCTTGCCTTTGCTGTTAGGGCGGCCCCAAAACGCCTTGGGCCACCCAATACATTCTCGAACACTCATATTCATAGTCTACTTGTAAGCTTGCTCTTATAATTCACTACAGAGAGAAAAACTTCTAGATATTGCTATTCATGTTCAGGCACTCCTTTGGGACCAAGTCAAGTCTCATAGCGTTGCCATAAGATTTTTCATGTCAAGCATTGGACACGCTTTGGTGCAATGACGCCCCAAGCATCTGTGAGGTGAATTAAAAAGAGCAGAATTAAAAAGAGCTCAATCATTTGTTCCCAACCCTCCATCACTATGTTCCAAGCATAAATGTTCACAACGGATCCAATAGATTGGCCTCATTTGATCAGAACATTTTCGCCATAGGAATGTACTCAGAATTTGTGTCATTCGACTGAGAATCTGCTTTGGAGCCTTGAATAAGGATATATAATAGATTGTTAGACTCGTCAGCACAGATTTGAGCAAAGTTAATTGACTGTCAAAAGGTTAGAAGTGAGAATCCCATTTGTTCAACCTAACTTTCATGCTCTTCATTAAGTCCTTCCACATTTTGGTCATATGGGTTCGGTCCCCTATAGATAGACCAGGATATAGAAATGAGAACTTCCTCTAGCACATCTTAGTTCCAATGCCATAGTATCTATCAGTTCATTGTCCATGTCCATCCCAAATAGTTGGCTCTTGTTGAAATTAATAGAAAGTCCTAACAGGAGCTTAAAGATCCTTAGTATACCCTTCAGTGCGAATATTTTCCAAATTACCTTCTGCTAATAGCAAAGTGTCATCGGCAAATTAAAGGTGCGTGATGCTCAAAGATGTTATCTTTGCCCCACTCAATAGATTTAGTTCTGATGCCTTTTGGAGTAACATGCTCAGTCCTTCAACCACAGTGAGAAAGAGCAATGACGACAGAGGGTCCCCTTGCCTTAAGCCCCGCTGCAGTTTAAAGTTACAGCCTTACTACCATTCAGCTTCGCTGTTGCCTGGGCAGAAGAGACACAAGATTTGATCCATGCTGCCCATTTCTCACAGAAACCTAATGTTTTCAGCATGTGCAGCAAACAAATCTCAATTAATCCAGTCAAAAGCCTTTGATAAATCTACTTTAAACAAGACTAACGGTCTCTCTGATTTCTTGTAGTTGTGTACAATCACATTTGATATCAACACCCCATCTAAGATCTGTCTATATTTCCGAAAGCTAGGCTGGTTAGCCGCGATAACTGAGCTCAGTACTTTACTCATCCGATTTGCTAGCAATTTAGCAAGTATATTGTAGCTACTTGAGACCAAGGAATTCTGTCTGTAATCGTCCAGGACAGTTAGCAAGTATCTTGTAGCTACTTGAGAAAGCATTATAGCAATGTTGGCTAGTCCTGCATTAACACAATTATCTTTATAGAACTGTTGCATAAAATCAATGTAATCCTTCTTGATCGTGGTCCAATATTGCTGATGAATTGGAAGTTGAACTCATCCATCACTGGACTTTTCGAAGGGGAGCACATCCACACATCTCTTTTGATTTCATCCTCTTCAAAAGGCAGTGTCAAGAAAGCATTATCTTTAGGGCTTAATGTTCTGGCAAATGGCATGTTCATGATGGCCTGATAGCTATTGGATCAGTATATATGTCCTTGAAATGTCTCGTAACCTCGGCTTTGACCTGACTAACTTCATCAAACCATACTCCATTTATTATCAGACCTCTAATGGTATTTATATTCATATTATTCTAGATCCTTTCATGAAAGTACCATGAGTTTTCATCGCCTTCTCTGATCCATTTGGAGTGGGATTTCTCAAACAATAGCTTTTCCTTTTCATCAACAACCTTCTGTAGCTTCAGCCAAGTCTCCTTCTTTAGTGTTCTCTACTCGTCAGTTAAGCTGGTCAACTAAGCTTTAGCGTCCAACTTATTCAACTCTTCCCTTAGCTTCCTAGTTTTATCATTTATATTCCAATACATTGATATATGCTGAGGAAGACCAAAAGAGACCTACTCTAAATCTGATACCAAATGTGATGGTCTCTGCACCAGAAAATGAAGCATTGGTTGGTCCTTTCATGGAGCAAGAGATTAAGCAAGCAATATTATGGAGTTGTTCTCCTTTTAAGTGTCTGGTGCAGATGGCTTTGATTTCTACTTCATTCAGAAAAACTGAGAAGCAATCAAAGTGGATTATATGAACTTCTTACGAGAATTTCAAGCAACAAGAAGAATAAAGAGAGGTCTGGCAGCCATAATAATTAATCTAGCTCCAAAAGTAACAAGCACAACATCTGTTGATCAGTTTCACACCATATCCCTAATTAGCAGTGCATACATGATATTAGCAAAACTGTTAGCCAACCGACTGACCCCCAGTGATGAATAACGTTATCTCATTGAATCAGTCTGGTTTTTTAAAGGACAGACAAATCCTTGACGGGGTCCTGCTAGAAAATGAAGCTATTCACAGCTACAAAGGATCTAAGCGTCCCCTAATGTTATTCAAAGTAGACTTTACCAAAGTTTTCGATTCACTCCGTTGGAATTTCTTGAGCCATATGTTGCTAAAACTACATGGCAAGGTTTGTATAAAGGGTGCATTGACTGAACATTTTAAGTTTCATAGAGGCTTACTACGCCAGGGCGATCCAATCTCTTCTCTACTCTTCCTAGTGGTAACCGAGGAATTTAGCCAGCTGCTTGATCCAGCATGCCATATTGGTTTGCTAAAACGAGCAAAAGTTGTAGGAATAAGATTGTTTCACCTACAGTTTGCTAACTGAATCGAAGTGGTAACCGAGGAACTTAGCCTACTGCTTGATCAAGCAGAGGAAATGCGAGAAAATGCAATAACAATGTGTTAGGGCTATGGAGAATATATCTGGAGTCAGGCGGATTGCCTATTTCCCACAAGTATATCAGAAGCGCAATAAAAGAAGTCTGTCTTGAGCAATGAACCAGAATTATGAAGGACATCAGTTCTCATGACTTTTTGTTGGAAAGAGTTATTTGCATTTACTGCATTTATTATTAGTGGTTGGTATTCCCTGCTTGGCTATTTGGAGGAGACAACAGTGGAGGAAAGAGGGCATCAAACAGAATTTTTTTCGTTAGTTCTCCCATCTGAGTTCTAAGGGTTTTGATCTCCCCATTGTTGAGTTCTACGATTACTTTACAAGTTGTCTTCTATCTTCATCATAGGTAGAAAGAGGCGAACTCCCAAGTCCTTGGATAAGCCGAAGAACAGCGAGCAAGCTGCTGTCGAGGGCGGGTATCAAGGTCCGGTCACTAGATCTAAGTCCCAGGTCCTTAACAATTTGGTATTGGAGCCTCTTGGAGTGACCCGAGCAATTCCTCAGGAAGCAATGGCCGAAACATCAGATCTGCAACAGACACTGAAGGATTTTATTGCCGCTCAAACCATCTTCATGACCAACATCAGTACCAAGCTAGATAACATCAGTCTGGGTCAGACAAAGATGGATGCCGAACCGTCCAAGGTAGCACCGACCGAGGAAATTTCTGATGATGAGAATGGAAAACAGGAAAAATTTCCGACGGCCCAGAAGACCCACCCCGTCCGAAGCACAACCGTGCGCCGGGGAAGCGGCCGATGCAGGAAAAAGACCCAGAGTCATATGAGGTAAATTTTCTGGATGACATTAATCCAACAGAGACAGAGGGCTCCCACCTATCGTTGTCACAACAAAGGGCTTTCCAGCAAGCCCGAGACCGGGAGCGTTTGCCCTCGGGATCCTGCAACCGAGATCGTTTTGATGACCGTCGGGATGATTACCCGCGTCGTGAAAATACCGCGTACCACAGGCCGTTCAAGTTTAAATGGGATTTTCCCAGATTCGGAGAACATGAATTAGCCGAAGCCTGGCTAAGCCGCTGCACGTGTTTCTTTGCCCAGCAATGTATCCCATATGAGGAGTGGGTGTTCACAGCGACTTATCATTTGGAGGGCAAGAAACAGATTTGGTGGAAAACCATTTACCTGGAGTTTCCGCAATTGGGCTGGGATGACTTCACTAAACTATTGCAGAGGGAGTACTCTGCTAATGGCCGTACCAATCCTTTGTCACAACTGGCAGCCTTAAAACAGATAGGCAGTGTTGAAGAACTCAATGAGAAATGGCGTGAGATAGCCTTCGGAGATCGTAAGGTACCCACTGACACTGCCTTAGCTATGTATTATGAAGCCTTGGACCCTGTTCTTTCTGTCGATGTCAGCATGAAGGAGCCCAAAAATATCCATGAGGCAATGCACTTCGCGAGGGAGTTCCAGCACCGAGCCATTGCTGTGGCTAATGCGGCCAAGAAAGCTCATTCGGGAACATATTCGAAGCCTCCAGCTCTGGCTTATACTCCTGCCCACACTGTGAGTAAATCACCGGAGAGCCAAAAACTCACTGCTGTTGAAGTGTTCCAAAGACGAAGCCAGGGCCTGTGCTTCCGTTGTGATGATAAGTGGCATAAGGGACACGTATGTAAGAAACTGTTCAGCATTGAGTTGGAGCAAGACGACGAGTGGGAAGCTGATGATTCACCAAAAATTTCCCTCAATGCGTTGACGGGTAGAGTCTCGTATGAAACAATAAAGGTGCAAGGTTATGTGGGTCAGCATGAGATTCTGATCCTAGTGGACTCGGGGAGCAGCCACAATTTCTTGGATGCAACACTGGCTCAAAAATAGGGCATTTCCCCAACCGTGGCTCGACCCATCACGGTCACAGTAGCTAATGGGGATCGACTACGAAGTCTCGGTTGTGTGGAAGAAACTGAAGTCTGGTTGAGTGGCTGGAAATTTCATATTCCTTTCTATTTACTCTCTATTGCAGGTTTTGATGCGGTCTTGGGCATTCGCTGGCTGAGCAGCTTGGGATCGATCCGATGTGATTTTGCTAATCGACACTTGGAGTTCGACCACCAGGGACAATGCATCTCGTTATATGGAGTATCGAAATGCAGTCCTCAGGTGGAACTGACCACTATCGCACCTGCAGATTCTCTTCCCGCCCTATTGAAGGAATTTCAGTCCGTTTTTGCAGAACCTAGGGGGTTGCCGCTTGCTCGAATGTGTGACCACTGCATCACCATCAAACGAGGAACTGATTCAGTGACTGCAAGGCCATATCGCTATGCTCATTCGCAAAAAATGGAAATTGAAAAACAGTGTGATGAGCTATTAGACAAGGGTTGGATCAGACCTTCGTCATCTCCTTATAGTTCACTGATGCTCTTAATTGCCAAACAGGATGGCTCGTGGCGTATGTGTGTGGATTACCGAGCCTTCAATGTAGTAACCGTGAAGGATAAATTTCCTATCCCAATAGTGGAAGAACTGCTGGAAGAATTGGGAAGAGCCCGCTATTTCTCCAAACTTGACTTGCGCTCGGGTTATCATCAAATACGTATGGAGACACAGTCTATTCCCCTCACGGCATTCCAGACTCACCAAGGTCATTACGAATTCCTTGTGATACCTTTTGGACTAACTAATGGTCCAGCAACGTTCCAATCATTGATGAACTCTCTATTTAAACCTCATTTGCGGCAGTACATTCTGGTCTTCTTTGATGACATACTGGTTTTCAGCAAAACATGGTCAGATCACTTGGCTCACCTTCGCAGTACATTGGCGATTCTAGCGGCCAATCAGCTTGTGGTGAAGGAAAGTAAGTGCGAGTTTGCACCCGAGCAGATTGCCTATCTTGGGCATATCATCTCCGCTAAAGGAGTGTCAGCCAACCCGGAGAAAATCTCGGCAATGGTAGCCTGGCAGCAACCTGGGGATGCCCACGGTCTCCGTGCCTTCTTGGGGCTCACTGGGTATTATCGCCGATTTATCAAAGATTATGGTGTCATCGCTGCACCTCTGACTAATATGCTTCGAAAGGACCAGTTCAAATGGTCTGACGCAAGTGTCCAGGCCTTTGTGACTTTGAAGGAGGCCATGTCCAAAGCTCCAGTGCTTCTCCTCCCAGATTTCTCCAAAGTCTTCATTATTGAATGTGATGGGTCTAGCATTGGAATAGGAGCTGTCCTTATGCAGGACGAGCACCCTATTGCATTTTTCAGCAGAAAGTTTGGCCCCAGACATGCGGGCTTACCCGTGTATGAACGTGAGTTGATCGGTTTGGCTAAAGCAGTGCAACATTGGAAATCTTATATTTGGGGGAGTTCCTTTGTAATTCGCACGGATCATAGGAGTTTGAAGCACCTTCTGGAGCAGAAAGTTCACACAACCCCTCAGCTACATTGGATGCGGAAATTGATGGGTCATACTTTTACCGTGGAGTACAAACCTGGACGAGAAAATCAAGTAGCGGATGCGCTGTCCCGAAAACATGACGACACAACCGTCCTTATGGCTTACTCTGGGCCACAAGCCAGCTGGTTGGAACAAATCCAACAGGAGCTCCGTCAAACAGCAGCAATAAGCAAGCTGCGGGATCACTTGAAAGCCACCCAGGACTCCACACCCTACTGCTGGCGCAATGGCTTATTATGGTTCAAAAGCAGGCTTGTTCTTCCCCCGGATTCACCGTTGATACTCACGGTCATCGCTGTGGTTCATGAGGCTCATCATGAAGGACAGACGAAGACGCTGCACCGTCTCAAGCAGGACTTTTTCTGGCAGAATATGAAACAGCAGGTGGCAGAGTTTGTTTCCGCCTGCCTTATTTGTCAACGGAACAAAGCCGAGCATCTTTCTCCGGCAAGCCTCTTGCAACCCTTGCCTATTCCGCAGTATATATGGATTGATATTTCAATGGATTTCATTGACAGGCTGCCACTTTCTCAGGGTAAATCGGTTTTATTGGTCGTGGTGGATAGATTATCCAAGATGGCTCATTTCATTGCCTTGAGCCACCCGTACTCCACGGTCAGCGTGGCCAAAGCATTCTTTACCATCATCTTTAAGCTACATGGGTTACCGGAATCCATCGTGTCGGATCGCGACAAGGCTTTTACAAGTACCTTCTGGAAGGAAATGTTTCGACTAAGTGGCACCAACCTATGTTATACCACAGCGTATCATCCTCAAGCGGACGGTCAGACCGAGGTCACGAATCGTATTATTCAGTCTTATCTTCATTGCTTGACCGGAGATCACCCCAACCGTTGGGTAGATTGGTTGCCGTGGGCCGAATTCAGCTATAATATAAGCTACCAAACTGCCCTCAAAGCTTCCCCGTTCGAGGTGGTTTACGGGTGGCCGCCTCCTAGACTATTGGTTTACACGGAAGGGGCTGTTGCTCAGTTGGAAGCTGTTGACATTGAATTGAAACGGCGCCACATTCTGTTAGCCGAATTCAAAGAACGCTTGGTCCAAGCGCAAAATCAGATGAAGCAGCGATATGATTCGCATCACCGGCTGGTGGAATATGCTGTTAACGATTGGGTCTGGTTGAAATTACAACCTTAACGCCAAACCTCTTTGGGAACCAACCACACCAAGAAACTGCAGCCTATTATTATGGGCCATTTCAAGTTCAGGAAAAGATAGGCGAAGTAGCCTACCGATTGTCTTTGCCCGAGCAAGCTCGCATCCATCCAGTTTTCCATGTCTCCAAGTTAAAGGCATTTCGTGGCCAACCACCCGATCAGTTATCTCTCCCTTCTGTCCATCAAGGTTTACCACAGCCAACCCCACAGGCAATTCTGGATCAGCGCATCCACCAAGGGAAACAGCAACTATTAGTCCATTGGAAAGGACTTTCCCTGGTAGAGGTATCATGGGAAGATGCCAAGGATTTCGCACAGGTCCATCCTCAACTCACCCTTGAGGACAAGGGTGTCGTCGAAGTGGGGGGAAATGTTAGGGCTGCGGAGAATATATCTGGAGTCAGACGGATTGCCTATTTCCCACAAGTATATCAGAAGCGCAATAAAAGAAGTCTGTCTTGAGAAGTGAACCAGAGTTATGAAGGACATCAGTTCTCAAGACTTTTTGTTGGAAAGAGTTATTTTCATTTACTGCATTTATTATTAGTGGTTCGTATTCCCTGCTTGGCTATTTAGAGGAGACAACAGTGAAGGAAAGAGGGCATCAAACAGAATATTATTCTCTCATGTGGTTAGTTTTCCCATATAAGTTCTAAGGGTTTTGATCTCCCCATTGTTGAGTTCTACGGTTACTTTACAAGTTGTCTTCTATCTTCATCATAGGTAGAAAGAGGCGTACTCCCAAGTCCTTGGATAAATCGGAGAACAGCGAGCAAGCTGTTGTCGAGGGCGGGCATCAAGGTCCGGTCACTAGATCTAAGTCCCAGGTCCTTAACAGATTTCCAATTTTAACAACAAAAGCACCAGTAAAAAGTGCTTTGGCGGGCCTAACCAACAGAAGTCTTTAGTCTGAGTGCATGCTCCCTAGATTAGTCGGGAGTGTAACTCTCGGGTACTAGGGAGGAGTCAAAGTATTTCTTCCATTTACCTACTTAAAAAAATGATTTCCAATTTTAACATAAATCAATCAAACATTATGCTAGTTGCCTATGGGATAGCGGCGAGCTCGTGCCCTTATGTAATTGCGACAACGTGCTATTCACTTCAAATTCATGTCAAAAGGGATTGGTCCAAGTGGTTTTGAGATCGAATATTGCACTGGGTTCAAATTCGCTCTTTCAATAGACCTTTACTGTAACATTTGGCTTGATGTGAAATGTCCAATATACCCTCCTTTGTCTTAGAAGTACAATTTGCCACTCTTTCAATATTCTCTCCCAAACCTTTCACGCAAGTTTTTACCCTCAGTTTCACAATTTATTTCAAGAACATGATAACGAACGCAGTGACCCTAGTCGCTCTTCACCAATTTCTTGGGATCTTCTTCACGGTATGTATTCCTATTCCAAGAAACACGTTTGTTGTCATACGAATTCAACCCGGTTGCGCGTTTTTTGTTCTGCTCAAAGCCTCAAACCCCATTTTCCTATTTCTCCAAACACGCGACTTACACATTCAACAAAAATACAAGATTCACAGATGCAAATCTCCCAGATATAAAATATGATGCAAATCTCCCAAATGTATGTATGCCCAGTTCTATCATTGCAGTGAACAAATAAGAACAGTTATCAGACATGGACCAGAATGTGCAACTCACAAAAAACAGAGGAGCAGTTTCATGAGATGAACTCGTACAATAATCCATACAGGAACAATTTAGTACAGTGTTGAAGAAAAAATAGAGTTAACAACATCAATTTCTATAAATTCAAATCCTCCATGAATCAAGTCCATACATGTTCATCTGGAGCAACATGTTCGTCTGGACTTTCATTCCCACTTGGGTTCATTCCTGTGTATCCCATAAACCGTACCAAAATCTGCCTTATGATTTTATCTCATAAATCGTAAGATCAGAACTCATGATTTTATCTCCTAAACGGACATGAAAAACGATAATAATCTCTTATGCATAAAATCAAACACCTTTAGCATGGTACAAATTCCTTCTACTATTGAGTTGACAAGAGAAACCAAGTTACCTGTGAGCTATGAAGATACACACTGAGAATTGATTCAATGAACAAGTCTGAAATCTCAGAAACCGTTGGAAGACCAGTGTACTTGATTTAGAAGCTTTGCTGCTCAGCAACTCTATTTTTTGTGAATTCGTTCGTTTTTTAAAGTTATAATGTTTCAATTTTTTATGTTTCCCAAGTTCAGGTAATTTCTGACCCGCACAAACCGGTTCAAACTCGGTTAAGACACACGAGTTTTTTTTTCAATAAGACGTTTAATCCTGGCCGTCCAGGAGATGTTTTCGGCATGTAAGCTCCTTTGCTAAGGACAAAGGTGCCCGAGAGGTGAAAAAAGTCGTGTCATCTAAACTGTTAAACATTTGTCCTGTAAATAGTATCATGTATGCGTGTACGAAAGAGGGACCTTCATTCTCATCTGGATTCATACCGATTTGAAAAAAAAAGGTCGATGCCTGAGAAATGACGAGAACAATGTAAAAGAACAAATTATCAATGTTTTGTGTCGATGAAGTATATGTATTGATGAATTCTAAAACATTTAAGGTTGTGCTGTGAACAAACACAAATTTTATAGCCATATATCATAGTATAGATCCTGCAAAGTCAACACATGTGAATACAAATTTTATAGCCCAATTTATCTTGCCTAGAGTGGGAATACTGCATTTTCTACAAAAGTCGTAGTTCTAATTAACATACAGCTGATTCATACAGTACTGCTGTTGGACGTTAAACGTAATTATGACATAATGTAATTAAGAATTAAATTGCAATTAATATGTTTAATTGTAATTTATGTAATTAATACATTAAATGGGCTTTGGCCCATTAAGATCCATATCTACTCCTATAAATAAGGAGATTGCCAAACCCTAACATAAGCTTTAACGTTAAAGCAGTATTCTCTTCTCTTGTGTTGAGACCCAGTATTCAATAGTTCTCTCGAAGTGCTACCTCATCATCTCTGAAGAAGAGTTTTGAATTGTGGAATACCACTGGGACTCTGGTAGCCCCGTTTGAAGATTTGTTCAACCGGAATATTACGATCAACCACGCTTCCGCTATAAAGGTACGATTTTGTATTCGTATTCAAATTATCAGA
>JAOYMZ010022130.1:0-18131 GCA_025802335.1 Pinguicula primuliflora
AGAACCAATTTGGTTTCATGCCAGGGAGGTCGACGATGGAAGCAATCCATCTCCTCAGACGGCTAATGGAGAAATACTGGGCACATAAATGAAATCTCCATATGGTCTTCATAGACCTAGAGAAGGCGTGTGTCACTATACCACGAGAAGTTATTTGAGAATGTTTAGAAATTCAAAAGGTCCCATGGATGTATGTGAGGGCTATATAAGATCTGTACGAGGGTGCAAAGACTAGTGTGCGAACCCCAGTGGGAGAAACAAAGTATTTTTCAGTGGATATAGGATTGCATCAAGAGTCAGCACTGAGTCCGTTTCTATTCATAGTAATTATGGATGTACTCTCTCAGGATCTACAGGATGAAGTACTATGGTGTATGTTGTTTGCAAACGATATTGTCTTAGTGTCTGAGACGAAGGAGGAGGTCAATGCTAAGTTGGAGTGTTGGAGGGAGACATTGGAGGCTAAGGGCCTCCGATTGAGTTGCTCGAAGATGGAGTATATGGCATGCAACTTTGCCAATGAGACAGAGAAAAGTAGTATGGAAGTTATGATTGCAAACCAGACCTTCCAACTGAAAGAGAGTTTTAAATATTTAGGATCTATTATACAAAAGGATGGATGTGTAGAAGGTGACGTTGTCCATCGCCTCAAGATTGGATGGATGAAATGGTAGTCGGCTACTGGAATGTTATGCGATAAAAAAATCTCACTCAAGTTAAAGGGAAAATTTTATAGAATGGTTATACGATCGGCGATACCCTACAGGTTAGAGTGTTGGGCTATGAATCTTTCACATGTGCGAAATTTTGAAGTGGCAGAGATGCGGATGCTAAGGTGGATGTGTGGTCGTACGAGATTAGATAAGATCCTAAATAGGATATTTAGAGATACACTAGGTATCACATCTATAAATGCCAAACTGAGGAAAGGAAGGTTGCGATGATTTGAATATATACGCAGAAGGAGTTTGGATGATCCAGTCAGAAGAGTCGAAGGCTTACAAGTCGAAGGCCGACGAGGACAGGGGAGACCTAAGAGGACATGAGATGAACAGAAAAATGATGCTAGCTAATTTGTACAAAGAGGGAAGCTTCTTTATCCCAGAATACATACCAGCACCACTTGACTATCTTATTCAGGCGGAGATGGAACTGTAGAAGGAAGCGACGTTGACAACCATGTTGTGGATGACGATGGATTTCGTGTTGTTGTTGCATCTATTTAAAGGGTGGACATGATATCCTGTTGTTTCCCATTCATTGTGCATGAAAGGACGTAGACTTTGGAGACACGGGTAGACTTTGAAAAAACAAGCATAGTCTTTGACTTAATGCAGTGTCTGACATATCTCTTCCGGAAAAGAACGGATGTTGCGCTTATTAACGGATAGTTGGAGCACGAATGGTACGACAGGTTAACCACGTCGGGTCACGGTCATGCCGACTGAAGTGTGTTCATTTCAACTAGGCTATTCGGGATGTTTAAGTATGACAAAAACGTGCGTGTTGATACATTAATTTTCTGAACTTTAGAGTTATGCGTCTGAGTGTTTAGACAGGTGCTCAAGCACTTTAGGAATTTTGAATTTTTGATTCAATTGAATGTGTCCAATTGAATTTGTCAAAATCGACGTGACTTGTCGCGTTAAAATTGAATGCCTTAGTAAGATTTACGAAACTCATCGAAATCCGAACGAGTCGATTCTGCTCACCGCATATGTAATGAAATTTTAATATTTTATGATACGATTTTACAAAATACGAAATGAAATTAATTAAATTATTAGCTACCCTGCACCGCTGAGATATAAACCTCTCTGTCGACATTTCATTTGCTATATACTATGATGAAGATTCTTCCCTTCCACTTTGTGGAAGATTCTCGACTCTATGTAGGAGTACCAAGAACTGTAATCTGACCCTTCGTTGCTTCATTACTTCAGTGGGGGGTGTAATTGTTAACCACAAAGGTTAGTTTGTTAGAAGATTTGAAGGTATTGAATAGGATACTACTTGAAGCCATGACTAGTTTCCTCCAATGTTTGCTCCTCGCGTAGGAAATTGGAAACCTCACCACATACCTCGATAAGACATTGCCACATACTTAGATAACCCATTGAGGGCCAAAAGGGCCACTGAATGGAGACAAATTTGGATAACTCTTTTTTATCCCGAAAGACATACCAACACCACTTCACTTATAAAAGTGAGGTGTTAATCGGTAGAAGACTGCTAGTTTATCTTTCGGGATAAAGATAATTGCAAAAAGAATATGGTGTGCCTTATTCTGACGGGGATAGAATCGGAGAAGGAAGCAACGTTGACAACCATGTTAGAGAAGGAAGTGAGGAGTAGGTTTCTTGTTGTCGCATCTATTTATAGGAATTGGAATTATCATAATTGCATCGTGAACGTGGTATCCAGCTGTTCAACATCACACGAGGATATGAAAAGACTCAACTTATTAGTGAAAAGACGCAATTTTGCACAGATCATGAAAAGATTACACGCGTAGTTTATAAAAAGACGCACTGTGTTAATGCATTAGGAGAAAAAATCTCTATGATTTAGGGCCCAACTGAGGTATCTAGGGTTTACCATGTATAGTCATGCAATGCATATTGGAAAAATTTCAATAGTTTAGGGTTCGACTGTATTATCCGGTTTGCCACGCATTATTGCACCTTGTTACTTGACTGTTGTGCTTGTTCCGACAATGTTATTCGGGAAATTTAAGTATGACTAAAATATATGAAAAACTCTAATTATTCTACTTTCTATGATAAGTGAGTATGAATAGACAAACATGTGTGTGGATACATTAGTTTTTGGCGGGTGCTCGGGCACTTGTAGGATTGGAGACAATATTTTCAAGTAGATTGGAAACAAAGAGACTTCATTACATTCCTCGTAAGAGCATCTTGACTTAGATACGAATCAATCATACATTGTGCGGCTTACAGTTTTGATAGGCGTTACACAAAATTTAAAGTGTATAAAAGTGATGAATTATATACCACAATTATGAATTTAAGCGTAATTAACGAATTGTGGTGGTTTAGTGTTAATAGTTTAGCGCACGATTGCATTATCCGAATTTATCACGCATAGTCACACCTTGTTACTGGACTGATGTGCTTGCTCCGACAACTCTATTTGGGAAATTTAAGTATGGCTAAAATATATGAAAAATTCTAATTACTCTACATTCAACGCTAAGTGTGTATGAATGTGCAAACATGCATGTGAATACATTAGTTTTTAAAAGGTGCTTAGGCACTTGTGGTATTGGAGATAATATTTTCAAGTTGATTGGAAAGAGAGACTTCATTACATTCCTCGTAAGAGCAACTTGACTTAAATACGAATCAATCATGCATTGTGCATCTAATAGTTTAGATAGATGTTACACCAAATTTAAAGTGTGTAAAAGTGATGAATTATATACCACAATTATGAATTTATGAGTAATTAATGGATTGAGGTGATTCAATGTTAATAGTTTAGGGCTCTACTGCATTATTCAGGTTTATCATGCATAATCGCACCTTATTGCTCGACTGATGTGCTTGTTCAGACAATGTTATTCGGGAAATTTAAGTATGACTAAAATATATGAAAAAACTCTAATTACTCTACTTACTATGCTAGGTGAGTATGAATGGACAAACATGCGTGTGGAAACTTTGATTTTTAGCAGGTTTTCAAGTATACCATGTATAGTCGTGCTCTTATCGTCAGACGTGAATAGAACCACAGATGTTGTGCTTATTACAGGATAGTTGGAGCACGAATGTCTCTTCTGAAATATCGTTCGCGGTCATATCGATTGTTGTGTTTGTTTAATACTTTAAGGTCCGACTGCATTATCTGGGTTTATTATGTATAGTCGCATGCGTACTTCAGATGTGAATAGAACCTCAGATGTTGTGCTTATTAAAGTATAATTAGAGCACGAATGTCTCTTTCGGAATAACCACATTGGTTCGCGGTCTTGTCGATTGTTGTGATCGTTTAAAAGTTTGTGGCTCGGTTGCACTATCGTGTTTACCACGTATAGTCGCAGTCTTACCGTCAGACATGGATAAAACCTCAGATGTTGTGCTTATTATTGAATAGTGGAAGCAAGAATGTCTCTTCTAGGATAACCAGGATGTGTCGTGGTCTTGTCGATTGTTGTGTTTGTTTAATTGTTTATAGCCCGACTACGTTATCCGTGATTACCACGTATAGTCGCGCTCTTACCGTCAGATGTGAATAGAACCACAGATTTTGTGCTTATTACAGGATAGTTGGAGCTTGTCTCTCAGGGATAACCATGATATATTGCTATCTTGTCGATTGTTGTGTTTGTTCCAGCTATGATGTACGGAATATTTGAGAGCTAAGTGCTATAATTTAATATATAATTATTGTCTTAAGCTTCACCCCTTACTCCCTAGCCAAAGGGCCCAAAATCAGTATTTTGGTTCACCACGTACATTTCCGTTTTACTCGTAGGCCATGTTATACTCGACATTGATAGCCGGATTATGTGTATATTAGCAATAATGAGAGACTCCAAAATATTGGAAGTGCTGAATCATATTATAGATAATGATTACGCTAACAAATAGATCATGATTATGCAAATGATCATTTCTGGCATTATAGATCATGATTACTCATAGTCGTAGGTCGTGTTATACCCGACATCAATAGGCAAGTTTGAGGCCCGAATAAGATATTCAGAGTAACCATGTATGATACATGTATTATGAGAAATAATAAAAGAACTCTAGTATCCTGGAATGAAAGTGATAAATTATATTATAGATCATTGTTTGGATCATTAATTTTATGGATCATAATTACGACTGTTATAACTAAATGTTGCTTATGTTAAAAAATGAAGGATTGATGAATTCCCGACTACATCACGCAAATGAATACAACTGAATCCTTCTTCTCAAATCTCAATTAAATGTTCAGCACCTCATTCTCTCCAGCAAATGAATACAACTGAACATATAACCATGATATATGTTCATCACACAAATTTTGACAAAGTACGATATAAAATGCAGCACCTCATTCTCTCCATTCACTTGTAGTTTCATTTTTCTTATCAACACGTCCACTGTCGCATGTCCATAGTGTCTGAGGAGATCGCACTTCTGACAGCGATTCTTGCTCTTCGTTCTTGTTTTGCCTTCCGATGGAAAATGCGAAGAAACTGATCTTCCTCTCTTCTTGCCATGAACATTTGGGGAGGAAAAAGGGATCTATTAATGGGAATGACATGGAGATTTATGCCCCGACTTGCTTCCTCATCATGCACCTTTGTGTAGTCTGGCGCTGACGAGTTAAGACTGTGTGAACTCGTGTCAGATCCATTTGCTGCTCCAAATGCATATACACAAGGTGACTTGGTCTGAATGTTCATCACGACTTCTGTCTCATTGACGTTGAGCTTACGTGCAATCAGTTCATTAGCTTCGGCCTCACACGTTCCCATATTGAATGTCACAGACTCATGTCTTGACATAACCATGAAGTCAGCCTGCATGCATTCTATCATTCCCTTAGGATGCAAAACAACTTCTAAGGTGTATCTCATTGAATCCTCGTCCTCACATTGGCTTAAAACTCCCACAACATCATCGTATTCACGCAAGAAAATAGTAGACTGTGCATGGTCGAACTTCCATTTGGAATTGTACTCAAAACTAAATCTATTATATCTCTACTAAGATTATATATGGTGTAAAGGAGATCTAATAAAGATGCGAACAATAGGTTCTTCTCGATTTGAACAGCTCTCAAACTACAATCGACGCCTGTTCCTCTAAGCTCAGGAAGATCCTTTACTTCATCAAGATTTACAATCTTATTAAATAAAGTCGACTTCATCTGCAAAACAGAGCAGTATATATATAATATAAATACATAGAATCAAGGAGTCGGGTTACTCGGCCAAGCACGGTAATCACAACACTAAGGTGTCGGGTGACCAAATGCAGGCTCGACCTGTATTCTTGACCATAAATCGACTGAATTAACCCAGAAAATAAACGTTCAGATCATGAAATTGAAATTCTTATACCAAAATGCATGACCCATATCGCAAACTAAATAATCTTCTCCATAAATTAGCTAGAATTCAGAATAAAATGCACATTCAAAAATGGAACGCGAATTAGATCTGCCTTATTCACGTTGCGCCTGTTGATGCTCTCTGTCTCTCTCGCTCTTTTTGAATGTGTTTCTGAAAAATTTGAGACTAGAATGGAGAAAAATAGAAGAAAAATGTTGATTTATATTTTCTGACAATCGAAAAATCGGTAGTTGAGGTTGGCGAAAACGAGTATAATTACATTAATTTGTGGATTAGGATTAGCGTTTATTATACTGAACTAAAATATATTTAATTTTTAATTTATTTTTAAAAATAAAGATTACTTTTGCATTTTTTTTTCAAAAACAAATTTATAATAATTTTGAATCTCCGGCTGACCCCTTGGAAAATCTAGCCACATGACAGCAAAAAACAAAACTCAAGTGAAGTCTAAAAAGGTGAAAATTTATAAATTATAATTAAGAATTGCTCAACCTATAAAAAGTGTAATGAAATACTTAATCATCCGAACCCTACTAAAATTTGAAATCTTTGGCTTCATGTATAAGTTTTTCATTGTGTGCCAATTCAAACATAAAAGTGATAATAGCTATAATTGTAAATGAGTCCAAGAGTGATAATTACACTAAAAAATGATGAGTTCAAATTCTCTCGGTAACATATGACTTGTTAAGTGTAACTTACCTCCCTACCGTGATTTGAAGGCTATTATAATAAGGTGTTGTGTTTAACTACCTATTCCCTACGCTACGCTACCAAAAAAACATGCACCTTAAAGGGTGTTGAAATCTATTTAAGAATTGTACTTGAAAGTTCTATCCATCAATGTTTTAAAAAATATAATCAAAAGAAAGTGAACAAGAGGCTCGTCCGGTATTTACACAAATGTCGGATAACATGAAAATACAAAACAGTATGAAGTTTACGGACAAACTAAGATGGAAACATGATCACAGTGGGATTGCCATACAGCGTGATGGCCAAAATCCATTGGTATTTACCTATCTCAATGAGCTTCTACTAACTGCAAAGTAGCACGCTCTTCTCTGGTTATCTGGGACTAAGAACTTGGTGCACGGCAGGTTGCTACTAGAGTTCTTATGCTTTTCAGTTCTGACAATAGAACTGTAATCACCTGATCAAACGACAAAAGATAATTGTAACGAAATGCTGAACTAGTGTTGCCATAACAGCCTTCAAGCATAGCAGTTGTAAAGATATTGCTAATAAAATTACATGGCGTAAATACGAATGCCTCAGAGGACCAGAGAACACGAGATGGAACTTACCCCATTTCACCAGCTTATCTGCCCTCTGATTGGTATGGTATGGAGCCGGTTCACGGGATTCTAATGTCAACCCGTTGAAGGTCTTAGACGTCGTTTCATGCGCCCTAAACTGACTTTATGCTGGTACAGCTCATGCCATGGCTCATGTGAACCGAGCTTGGAAATGGTTTTATGCAAGGCCTCCAGATCAACAAGAGGAACGGTAGTGGGTCGCCCATGTGCACACTGTACGAAAGAGGAGTACAGAACTTAAATTCTACTCACGTACAAGTGAAAACGAAGCTAGATATGGTCCTCATTATCATCAGCTAACCTGGAAACAAAGTGAAGTCTGTTTCAGCTCTTCGACAATCAGGGAACATTCTGACGGCAGCAATGTGTCTCCAAACATAATTGCTCCTTCATTAAGCAACAACAAGTAACTTAGAAACTAGAAGTTAGATGTCCTTCCTCAGCCCGTCCACATTTTTTATCTGTTATTAAGCATCAACAAGTAACTATTTTTTTTTCGAGCGGGGTCTCTAGGGAAACAATCTCCACATCCTGTTGATGGGTGGGGGTATATGATTGCGTACATACTACCCTCCTCGAACTCTGCCTAAGGGCGGGATTTACTAGGTATGTTTGGTTTGGTTTGGCCTTCAGGCTTTTGGAGGGGCATCTATTAATATTAAGATAACAGTTCCCAGCATAAACTCAATTTAGCAAAAGATGACATCTCTGTTCGAAAGTTCGGCCGTTTTGGCTGCCTAGGCACCGTCTAAGAGGCCAAAAATGTCAAACCGCCCCGAATTTATCCTGGACGGTCTGGTTGGACGCCCAGGGATAATATGCCTAAAATATAGTATATGTAAATAAAATAAATTAAATTTACTGACGGTCGTATGCCGCCTAGGTGGCCGCTCTGACCGCCTAGGAGGCCCCATAGACCGCCTAGGGTACAGGGAACGCCCAACGTTTTCTCAAACCTTGGATGACATTACCTCGGCATGCCTTGTTATTCAGGATACGATGAACAGATGGAGGTACAGTTGATGATCCATCAGTATCAGCAAGCTACATGATGCAGAGAGAGGGACAGCAAAGGTGAGATAGCAATGCAAGTGAAATATCAAAATCCGAAGCCGCCTAAGGGAGTACAAGAAACATCGGCAGCTGAAATTGACACACCTGCTGAAGGAATTCTAGTAGATCGATATCAGTTAAATTGGTATCCAAAATGCACGGTACCTGAAATTAATTTTACAAATGTGAATTCAAGGTAAAATTTAGTAACTGAAAAAAGATACAAAACATCATAATATTATAAATAACCGAAATACACCCCGGTAAATAAATGAATTAAGTATAAGATCCTGGAAATTTCTATTTGCAGTTGGCATTTGTATACTAAAAGAGAATAATGGAAACATAAACTCAAAACAACTAGGATTAGAACAGCTAGCGTTCAAAGGACGCTGTTTGGGCTACTGTTTCTGCTTAAGGTTGGAAGTGCAGATTAGTATATCCAAGCATCTTCACTATTTGCATCATTGTCCTTTTGTTTCTATATATAATTGAAATATCATGGTACGCACTCTGAAGTAGGGGCCACAACCACTAAGCCAAGACTTTTTTAAATTAATTTCCTTTTATTTTGACGAATTTGTAATTTCTTAAGTAAAATTAGAAACATGCAATTTAATTTATTCTAATCGTAGTTTCATCACCAACACATACATTGTATAACTAATATATTAATTTAAAATAATTCATCATACTTATCAGTGATGGTCCAAGGCTTTTCTTCCAGTAGAAATAATAACAAAAAATTGACTAAAAATCTATAGCTAAGAGAATCCAGGAAAAATAAATCGATTTACCAATTTCATAGGGTGTATTTCCATAAAATGAAAAGCAGAAAAAAATAAATTGATTTACCAATTTCATAGGGTGTATTTCCATAAAATGAAAAGCAGAAAAAAAAACTCTATAGTGAAGCAAAGAGAGGAATAAGGGAAGATCAGGCAATATGAAAACATGCTGAGGGTGGGTTGATAAGCTAAACTGCGAAGTACTGAAAGGACCAAGAGCATTACTGAAAGAAGTTTAACTGAAGTCGACCGCGTCTGTAGAAAATCCAAGTTTCTGCACACACAAAAATCATGAAAGGTTGTTATCATAGTTTATTTCTGGACACCAGAATATTCTGTAGTACAGTAGAAACCAAACGAGAATAGTGTTTGTGAACGTAAAATGTGCGGGCTGTTAGCAGAACAAGAATGGAATATGCCTTGTAAAGGAGCTCGGATCCCGGGAATGGATGCTGCAGGTCCAACCCCAAGTCTGAATTTGTTCAGCATAATTTTGCAGCAACTGATGGCCAACTTCTGGCAGTAACTGTTCCCAATGATAACAGGGTTGAGATACAGAAACTTTGGTAATTCCCTTATGGAATCAAAACGACTTACCAACTCTTGCTCGGCATCCAAATATACAGTTCTTCTCATTTCACCAGTTAATACCTGACATTTCAATCAATGGACTGAATAATCAACTTCGCTGGATTTCATATTCACCATCAGATCAGTTGAGTTGTTTACCTTGTGACGTAATTCTTCCAGCCTAATTCTTTCATCAGCAGCATGCTGTAAGATCAACCAATATACATATTTTAACTCATCGAAGTTCTTAAATTATTCAGATTCAGCTGCAAGAACACGAATTTGTGCACAATATCCACGTGTTTAGGTTATTATAATAGAATTGGCCAGAGAGAGAAAACTTATACAAACATTAGTCTGACGGAACCTTTTACTGTTCAAAGGCTGCCCTTGAAACTTCATAAACATTGGGAAGATCACCATTAGGAAACAAAGAGAGATAATTAGATGAGAAAAAATTACGCAACTCTAGTATTTCTCTACAAATGAAAATATATTTCAGAGTTTCTCTAACAAAACAAGGAAAAATTGCATGTAACATGTGAAAGTCAAAAATCTGTAACATTCTAATTATGATTCTCTGAATTATCCTATCTAGAGTTGCGGTTTCGAACTTTGCACGGTAATTTTTCACCTGCTTTGCTTTCCTAGAGATACTCTATCTTAGGCCTTCGACTCATTACCGGCGCATTGCAATCACACAGATTAAACGGTGCATTGTGAGGGATGCTAGTAGAGCAAGTAATGAAAAAAAAATTGACACTCAAGAACATTAAAGGCAGCTTAGAAGTGAATAGAGAATGCAATAACCTGGTCAATCAGGGCAAGAGTATTTCCGGCTACAACTGCAATGAATTTCTTATCCAACTGATTAAGAACTTTGGCATCCTGAAGACATTTTCGGTCAATGGACTTGGGAACTATGCAATCACGGCCACGGTTCAAGATTTCAGAAGATATATCCAATATAGGATCTTTTTTATTGTCCGATCTGTTCACGCACTTGTGAAGTAAAAAAAATCTCGTTTTACTTTAACAGAACATGAAGAACCTTCAACAAAAAAATCAATAGTAGAAAAAATCATAAATTGTTACGAGGTAAGATACTACTTCTCTGCTTGGTAAATTACATTTCCGCCATTTCCATGCAGTGTCGGATGCATCCTGTGTTTCCTTGGTTTCCAAACCTGAATATAATAAGATTTGTGATACAAACTTATCAATTTAGTGAATTAGCATTGCTAAAAAAAATTTAGTGAATCAGCACTGATAATTTTTTCATGCAAAATGTTAAGCAACATTGGTAAGAAAAGTATCAATATAAAGAGAGCCAAACATGTCTTTTATATCCCAATAATAACATGTCTCAAAAAAATCAAAGAAAAGCAAGTTCTTAATGAAATAAAAAAAAGAAACTTGCATTCAACAGATTCAGTGTTGATGAACTCCCCATCATGTTCTGACAAGCCATTCTGCATTGAGTCAGCATTACAAGTCATTTCCAACCATGGTCTGAGAGAAGACAAAGGTCAGAAAGCATTTCTTGGGGCTAAACAGAGAAAAGTATTCTCCAAATAATACTAACCTTGTAGAGAAGGAGCAATCTATAGCTGGTTTATCATGTGGAGGCGTTTTTTCATGGCCAAATGATTTCTGTAAGCACTTAAATTTCCTAGTTTCGGAATGAACACGTGCACAACTGGAATTCTTGGGCTCTGCAACATAGCATGCACTTATCGTCTCCAATAGTTTAGTTTGCAGTTGAATCAATGAACAGAAATATGCAAGAGCAAACCTTTTGCCGTATAGCTATTATTGAAATTGCTTTTTGCAGACATGGTGGAGGAATTGGCCAAATCAAGGTATCTCTGCTTTCTTCTGTAAAATGGTGGAGCCGAATTGCTTCTAATTAACCTTTTCTTTCCTCTAGTCACTGATACTTGAATGCTGCCATCAAATTCATAGCATTCATGTTTCATGGCTGAAATCTCGGATGACAATGCCGCTGGATAGCTTTTGGGACATTCTCCACTACAGATGGTCACAGGTTGCCAGTCTTTTTCTTGGAATCTTTCTATAGAATTCGACAAGAATTTAGTCTCAAAATTCCCGCAAGGATATTCATCAATCCCCTTCTCTTTTTCAGGATGCAAGTTTGTAAAGGTGCTCTGTTGCAACCTATTTCTTTTCTTTAAATTGCTGCTTATGAGATCTTCACTTGCTGTCTCGGCAGAAAATTCACGTATCAGGTCAATCTCCATTCCAGAACGACCATCAAAGAAGTTTTTGTGCATAGAATCATCACTATACTCGTCATAACCAATTTCTGATGTGGTCATAGGAGAGTAGGTAGACTTGAAAGAGGCTTGTAATGACCCACCTGTGAAATATTCTGATTCATGCATGTTATATTCTATGTGCAGAGAAGACGGAATGGCTGTTGCATCATCAAACCGTAAACCATTACCAGAAATTAGTAGATCGGTTTCATCTTCCATGCAACCATGAGAATCAATGCGTGTCCTTTTAAGTTCAATGCCATCATTTCCACATCTGAATCTTTCTTTTATTGAAGGAGATTTTTTCCCCTGCAGCAAGTTTCTTTCAAGAGAGCAACTCCTTAGAAACGATCTGCTTGATTCCTGGTCAGTATTAATATCATCATGAAATTTAAGACAACCGGCAGAAACTGACCCTTCACCCAGAGTTGATACATCATTCATTCCAATGTTAAATGCTGGCAAGATATCCCCCAAAGATGCAGTCGATAACCCAACCGTTTTATTATCATGCCTATATGTCACATGCTGCGGGGAGAAAATATCGTAGGGAAACCGATGCTGCATATTATCTTCGTTCAACATCGCTCGGGAACCGGCACTACATCCAACTATTGATGGTCTTATGTAGTCAGACTCAGACCGTAAATTTTCCCCCCACTGAAACTTCTCCACTTTAGCAACTTCTATGAAAGGATCCAGAAAGGAAGGTACACATTCTTCCAAAGCCGGTGCGAAATCGTTATTTCTGCATTGCTTCTTCTTTTCCGGGGAGTGAACATATAGAGGAGTCTGGAAGTTCTGTTTCTTGCAACTGATTCTATTTTCAGAAGCATCTGGAGTTTAAAAGAAAACTATTCAGCGGGAATATAGGGAAACCAAAACCGAGCAAAAATGAAATAAAAGCATTGGCACTGCATAGAGTACAAAATCTACCAAATCCTAGAGCATGCAAAGTAAAATGAAAAGATCGACAGAATAATCAGATAAATTTCACATTCATTTAATCAAAGACTAGTTCAGTCAAATTTGCTGACCAGAAAAATGAAATCCTGAAGAATCCCAGAAAGCATGCGTTCCTATAGGACGTAGTGTCGATGGTAGTACATTGAATACTTTTCGGACTTTCTAACTTCATTTTCAGCTATGAGGTTTGGAAACACAATTTAATTTCTTAAGGATTATGCTTGTGGAATTGGAAGCACTTGTGAGACCGAGAAGATCATACAATGAGAGTTTATAAAAGTACACTGACGAAAACAATTCTCAGCCATAGGTGAAAAAATTATCATTTGGAAATCTAAAATCCTGTCAGATACTTGAAACAACTATAAACTCTAAATCATTACCACGAGGATTACTTTCTGACCAAAGATGCATAACACCATTCTCAATGAAAGCAAGTACTGGTCTCCAGTCCTGATCCAGAAAGCATACAGAAGCAATAATTACTGGGATCAGCAGACAGTAAACTAAATTACTTTGGGAAATGATTTAGCGCTGGGGACATAAGCTAAAATTAGTTAAACTCAAAACAAAATCCTCAGTAGTAACCCTGGTTGCATTTTTCTTCGATTTAAAAAGAGCATACTTGAATGAAGTTGCCAGTAAAAGAACAGCATCTGGGAACTAATAATTACATTTCCGCTATATATTCGCACAAAAAAAATGCATTACTATAACATGAATTAGAACTTGTCAATCCCACAACAGATACTACCTTAAATTCCACCAAGGTTCCTGATTGTTCAGAAGTATATATATCATAATAAGATCTTGGGCAGCGTAGGTTAAGAATGAAGGTCGGACATAAGGCATACTTCATCCGCTTCTCGCTCTGGAGATTGGCGCTAAGCTGCCAGGAAGTCAGCAAATCAAACTTTGCAGCTAATTGATTTACTAGCTTATGGATCGGCCCTTTCTGGATAAATCTTGAGTTGATGTCTGCCTTTAAAATTAAGGACTACAAATACTAAGAAATAACAGCTCCACATGTACCGTTTGAAAAAGAACCATGATAGCTCATGGATACAGAAATATTGAATTGCCTGCACACATGAACCCATCAATCAGAAAACAGAAGCTATATATGGCCAAGGATGAAATGTGTGATATCATACCTTCGGTTGGATAGCATCATGAGGACCAGAAATAAAGCCCGAAAGTTTTAACTCCCCATCAGATAATTTCAATTTGTTAAGGGTTGCAGAATTCTCAAACCCGAAAGTATGAGAAAGTATTAGAGAAGGAGAAGATGAAGGCTTGGTATGAAGCACCTTATCCATGCTGCATTCATGAGAAATTGCATTAAACCAGTGACTATTAGGAAGTGAAGAATAAAAGAGACATGAACTCTGTTTTATTAAAAGTATTTCAAGAATAATAAGTTTTAACATAAAGTCTAAATAGTGATATGCATAACTGAGGAAGGAAATAGCAAAAGGCATAACATGGGAAGGAGGCATACCTCTCTAGATCCAATACAATGAATGAAACATCGTGATGTACAAGGGCGATCCTAAGCAAGGTCGATTTAATTGAATCCAACACCTTCTTGGAGCTACCATCACAGAAGCATCATCACAACCTCAAAAGGTTAGTGCAACAAATCTGACATAAATTGATGCAATGTCAAAAAGATTTCCCAATATAGCAACGTTTAGTGGAAAGCAAACCTGGATTGCATGAGCTTTCTTCGAACTGGTTGATTAAAAAATATATCACGTACAGTTACTGCAAAAATTATATTTGATGTCAGGAAGCACCGAACACTCTTTCACAGGTTCCAAAAGATGCATTCAATAATAAGAAGTAGAGTTTCTTTGAAGGTGGTCTCTTCTGAATCTTCCAACAAGAAATTTGGAGAGCTATAACAAGTTGGCCCATATTCCAACTCTAACATGTCTTTCTTGTCATACCTTTTGTTACAAAAAAGTTATCTTGATATCAATGACCAATTGAATTTCAAGATAAATCATCTTAGTTTTCAAACTAAGGTTCATCGGTCGCTAATGCTGAATAACCATAAGAGCATTACCTGTTGTGCCTGGATCTTGTCTATCATCACTGATTCCAAGAAACAAGCATTTAGAATTCTGCATAAGACTAGCAAGTCAGATAACTAAAACAGCCTGAACACACTGTACCTAAGACACGGTGCCAATCCATTACCTTAATCACTTTCCTGTATCCATTTGGCTTTCCATATGCTTTTGTCAGAATCTCCAACAAAGAAACATCAGAAATTGAGCACAGAGTTTTTCCATGGAAGTCGAAGTTCTCATTAACAGCATCCATCAGAGCCAAGTGTTCAAGTTTTGATGTTGCTATTCACATAATGGATAATAAAGAGGATGAAATTTTAGATGGTAAGAGAGAGAAGAGATCTGCAAATTTTAATTCAGTGTACTAATAGGTGCATTGTTTCAGCACGTGTACTCTCACTTCCCATGACTATGGAGGGATTCTAGACAAAATAAATCTTTTATCACATGGAAGTGGTCCAACACATGAAACATTTATTCAAAATGAAGTGACACTAAAAATTTGACCGTAATACTACTGCTTGAAAGAGTAAGATGCCAAACCATTTATTTTTCAGCTGTGTGCCATCAACTAAACATACCAATAAGGAAACAGTGAGTACTTCTCAGCATTATTAACAGAAAAATAAGATTCATTAAAAACAAAAAAAAACAATTACTCGAGTATCATCTTTTGATCAGAAAGAACAGAATAAATTTAGGCAAACCATCTTTTTAGATTTTTGGTGCATATCGTCTCATATCATGAATTGTATATGTGCTCCAAAACATCAGCAATGAACAGTAGCCCAACAGTATCTTGTACAGGTTATCTTCTTCAAACTATAACCATTCATGTTTACACAACTGACCTGTAACCTTGTAGCTAACAATTATACGGCAAACTCAAACTAAACACAAAGCTTACACAAATCACACACCACCGAACATGTTGGTAGAAATTAGATCCAAACTAAAAAAATGATATAACTGTCTTCAGACGCATGTCCAATGGCAGTCAATGATGATTAACGTTCGAACAATTTACTAGAACTGGGAGTCCAAAACTTTATGCCATGTAAATGGGTTTCTAATGGTTTTCGAACACAACTATCTGCATTAATACCACTTATCATTCATACTCACCCTTTTGAACAAATAATCACTTCTTTTGTCCACATTTCAATTTTATTGTCAGATAGTTACAGAGAAGTCGTGAAGAAAAATGATAAAGCTCTATATAAAGTAGCTGTTACCGTATTGCTCTCCTAACAGTACCAATCCATCCCGTGTAATACCAGACCCTACAAATTTGCAGAACTGATATATCAGGTCGGACAACCAAAAATTTTATATGTCATCAGTGATGACTCATCACTGAGGGGCAAAGTTTACAGCTTAGTTTTTGGTGTGTGGGTGGAAATGAATGAATGGGGGCGGGGCGGATGGGGGGTGAAGTGGAATTGGAAGGAAGGAAAATTACCATGGCTTGACAAGTAAAATACTGAAATCCCGGCCTTTCAAAAAAAAAATAATAATAATAGGCAATAGCAATCCCATGGCCTAATTTTCTGGGAACGGAACATGACTGATATACTATCTTCTCTTGACATTAAATACAAGTAAAAGTCCAATCGCAACTTACCATTATCGGCTACCTTAACATAGTAGCTTCCAACATCAAGAGCCACTGAAACCTAGTGGAATATTTTGCTAGGGTTATTGATCCAAAATCATATCATTTTCAATAACAGAACAGTGATAAAGAAAAACAGCATGGCTATCATCATGACCATGTAGCCTGCTATCCTATAGATAAAAATGGATTCATCATTCGTGTACACAGTAGGAATTCAAGAGATGATCGTGTGAGGTGGAATGATCCTATGTACATCAAATAATGAACCTCAGATTTCCTTTCACTCTAAAAAGTAAAAACTAGTAGCTCAGCAGATTCATCCTAGCTACCGATTTATTGCGAGCTAAAGATTATGCAGCATAACTTCATAGGCTAATAGTGTCCTAGATATATGTCCTACGAACAATAAAATATATGATCCGAGTTTAGCAATGCCCTTTTAGATATATATGTCTCAATCTTATGAATGGGCATAATTATGAGGCTCTTTGTTACATGAACGTTTAAATTGCTGAAGCACATAGAAAATTACCAAAAACGAAATGAAAAAAAAAAATCTCCCTTTGAGAATCCATCTTCACGTAATTCTATTGTTAACTTCAATTATCAGCGCCACAAATTATAAGAGGAAATCCTCTTTCCCTCTGTTTCCAAGCATTTTTTAAACCAATCGCAAATCAATGACCGATGCATGCTCTGGAGTAATTCTGCAAACAGATTTACCTCGGTTGCACCCGAATCAAGGCTGTTGCACACCAGCTCCTCTACGATCCTTGTCAAGTCACATATCACTACTCCCGAACGCACGGAGCGCTGAATGGCCTCCGGCAATCGTTTAATGCTCCTCATCTGACAATACAACTAAATGAAGCATAGGCTACACTCTGAGGGTATGAACCAAGACAAATTGCGAACAGTTTTTTAGCAGATTCATGCATGTACCGCCATCACCCCAGTTGCAGATTCATGATATGGAACGTTCTCTTCCAAGGGAAAAACAATAATTTTTAGGCTGGACACACAATGAAAATTACATAACGGGAACTAGGGCTTTTGAGCATTTCTGGAACTGGAAGGGAGCAGGGCGATTCCCGGAAGTAGAAAAAATGCCTACCCAATGGCTTGCTGGCGTTTTGATGGTAAAAGTGAAGTAATAGGGTGACTCTTCTGCGACGGGATGAATCGAGGAGGGCAGTTTTTTTATTATTATTATTATTATTATTATTATTATTATTATTATTATTATTATTATTATTATTATTATTTTTATTATTTTATTCTTATTTTTATTTTTATTATTTTTATTTTTATTTTTATTATTTATTTTTTTAATGTTTTTCAGAATTGTTTCTATTTATGC
>JAOYMZ010022141.1:0-18127 GCA_025802335.1 Pinguicula primuliflora
ACTTGAACATATACAATTCTATGCATGGCCTTTCGAATGGTGCAACCAATTTTGACAACGGGTAGTGGTGGGTATGGTTGTGCAAAATAAGGACTGTGCAAAAGAGCCTGATTCTTGACTTTGGTATCATTAAACATGTACACGAATTTTCTTATCCCGAGCTCTCCCTCTCGAGCATCGAGTGCTCGGGCTTAAATGCCGAATGCAATCCTGGGCTGTCAGATTATCCGATGGCCTGGATTAGAATAGTTTAATTCGCTGGTCTGACCCGGATTCACAGGTTGGATTTGACCCGTGAACCGCAAAACTTAAAAAAATGGAAAGAAAATTAAAAAAAAAGTGAATTTAACAATGAAAACGTGAAAAGGTGGATCCGACTAAAAATTCCTGCACTTAGGAAGCAAAATGAAAAAAAAGCAACAATCCTCTTCACACACTGGAAAAAAACAAAAATTCTCCAAAGAGCCATAGAAGCACATTACGATGTGGAACACAGAGCTCACAAAAGAAGCAACATATACTCCAGGTAACGCTCATAGCTCTTGAAATTATGTGTTTCCTTATATCTAACTCAATAGTGGAAGGAATACTAACCATATGCTAAAGGTGAATGATTTTATTTCTGAGAGAAAGAAATCGTATTTTGATGTCTGTTCTGATTGGTGTGATTTAGCATATGTGTAGTAGTGTTCTGATTAGTGTGATCTAGCTCACATTACGTGTTCTTATTAGTGTTTTGATTAGTGTTCTTATTAGTATTTTTATTAGTGTTCTGATTAGTGTGATTTAGCTCACATTACGTGTTCTTATTTTGATTAGTGTGATTTTGCTCACATTACGTGTTCTAGTTATTGTGATTTAGCTCAGGTTACATTGTTCTTATTAGTGTTTTGATTGGTCTTTTATTAGTGTTTTTATTAATGTTTTGATTAGTGTTTTATTAGTGTTTTTATTGGTATTTTTATTAGTGTTCTGATTAGTGTGATTTAGCTCACATTACGTGTTCTTATTTTGATGCTTAATGTATACACAGAAATGAATCCAAGTGGGAATCAAAGTCAAGACGAACATGTTGTTCTAGAAGAATAAGTATATATTCCTGAAATTTGCCTACATTAACCCTTGTTAAGGGCTGGAATTTACCAGTTTAGATGATGCACAAGTGTTTTATAACAATTATACTAAGGTTGCCGGTTTCAGTACGAGAATCAGTTGAAACAATTTCACTTTTCTCTTCAAGTGATTCTTCAGTTGGTTTGTTAGTTTCGTTGTCCAATTGGTCATCTAACTCCACAATAAACAGAACATCACAGCTTGATGAATTTGCTGTTTCACTTCGAGCATCATTGTAGTCGTATATACCAACACATGTGGCTCTGGTGTTACCAAAAATATCACACCAGCCATAATACCATATATGTTTCTTGTTCTTCAGTTTTTTATATTTGATGCTATCCTTTACAAAATATAACAAAAATGATTCAACATTAAGAATCAAAATAAATATAAAAATGCACGTTTAATAATTGTACCGCAATCTGTTTGCTTCACATTTTTTTTGTCAGCTATGATCTGCATAGAGTCTGAGTCAAACACAGATCCATTGAGATTTAAATAGTTGTTCAGCAGGTTATACTCGCTCTTTCACACATTAATTTTGTCCTGGACTTCATGGCCGCTGACTTTACTCTCAGGCACATCTTGTGTGATGAGTGATCTACAAGGTACACTTTTCGTTGAATCTCTTTCGAAAATCGTTCTCTGATCTGAACTCTTTCTTTATATAAATTTTCATTGTCTCTATGAGTGTCTTTTCTTCTGCTAGACTGAAATAAATTCTTGTGTTCTGTATTTGTGTAATGTATTTTATGGGTGATCTGTGGGCTCCTTAGTCATTGTTGTTACTACCATTACTTCGAGGTGAGTTGTACGATAGTTTTTCTTGGCGTGCGAATTTCCACTGGTTGGTTCCATAGCCCTGATTCAAGTCACATTATATACAACAAACTAATTAATATCAAACATGTATTGGTTATTCCAAATCTGTTCAGAGTTAGTACAACCAAAATATTTACAAATGTTTGCAGTAAAACACAAAGACAATGCAGACTACTGAGTGTGGATAAACCCACTCTACATATCATCAGCTAAAGTGTCCCTCATCTGAGTCCATGCAGTGCTTGATCCCACTAAATCAAACCAAATCAAGCCAAACATACCCAGTAAATCCCGCCCTTAGGTAGGGAGTGCTTGATCCCACTGGGGTTATATATTCATCCACTTTCAGATTGTCAGCATCACCATTTGCACTTTCTGACATGTCGTCTTAAATCAGTTGGTCCATATGTTGATGTCCTATTATATAGTTGTACAATAGTGTGCATATAATCACTATCTTATTCTATATTTCCAAAGGATAGAAGGTTGGACCGTGCATGACCACAAATCTTTTTTCAGTATCCCGAATGATTTCTTAACCACCTTCCTAATAGAAGAGTGACTCATATTAAACAACTCCTTTAGGTTTTGGACACGTCTGTTATCGGGATCTCATTCCTTCAAATAATATCTGGTGGACCTATGAGGAGCTAGGAATCCCTCACCATTGGTGTAGCCACCGTAACATAGGTAATAGTTACCTACATGTGTCAGACCCATTAGCCACAGGTTGGTTATATGAACAATACATATCAATAACCCAACGGCAGTTACCTTGTGACACCCTTAAGTCGGGAAGCCTAGTCAATAACTCATACAATACCCTGTTGTCTATGGCAGATCTCTCTCAACCGGTTACTATGCATACAAACTTTTCGGTTGTATCAACCACACCAAGCACGCTAAAAGTTTGTATGACCATTTCTCGTTCTGCATCTTGCAGTTATATAAAAGTGCATGGTATGAATGTACGTTTCATCCAAAGTACCCAAATAGTCATATGATAATTAAAGAAACATCATTCCTAACACTAACGAGCAACATTAAGTCTAGGAGATAAATTGATGAGGTCCCATACCTTGAAATATGAACTTTCCATCCGGACTTCCTTCGCTCACAGGTTTGCATGTGGAAGGAAAATGACTTGATAGTTGAAGTACAATTTCTAATACCCTATGAAAATATTTGCTAACAATGCTAAAACATCTTTCGAAGTTTTTTCTAAGGATCCTAACTTTCTGATGAAGCCCCAGTAAATGCAGAAAAATTGCAGTCTGTATAGTAGCACATGCATACTTACTATTCTTTAACCCCCTAATCTACCACCAGGTTTACAAGTTTCTTGAATGGTTCCTTATGCATTCTTAAATTGTTAAAATATTCTAAGATAGACTCACTAGTTATTCTAGTCATAAACTCAGACTGTCTTTGCCTCTTCGGCATAAGACTATATACTGGAGGTGTTGTAATTTTTTTGACTTTTCAACATAGTAGCTTCATCATGGTCGTACTCATAATTGAGTTCATCACTACAAGGAAAACAATTGACTATTATTGTGTCGAATTACGCCCATCTAAATATACACGTTGGTGGTATAAAGTTCAGTACATACATAATGCAATATATCACACACATAATCTTATAACTCCACATTAATTCAAATAATTAACACATGTAATCTATTTAGTTTAGGAGTGTTACCTCGTATGTATTCTTCGATTTTCGAATTAGCTTTGTGATTGATTGATTGTGTTAAAATAGTTTTTAAGGTTTCTGAGTTCTGATTTTCCCCCAAAATATTTGGTCGGCGAGGACAATTAACTCTCGATTGCAATTTGATGAAATTTGTGCAAATATCAAGCTTGAATATGAAGTCGGATTATGATATTGCATCAATTTCATCTTTTTTATGGAATTGATTTTTGGGTCTGGATCCTAAATTAATTAAAAAAACACGCTCAACCTGGAATTCTATCCTGTAATCTGGTTTGATCACTGTGTTTTTTTTCCTGCGTACTAAATAGGATATTTCGGATCAATCTCAAGTCAATCCCATGTAACACTGCCTTATTCCGTCAAGTAAACATACCCATATAATATTTTGATAAATAATTATGTATTATCGATGAAATATTGACAAATGTTATAGTAATTTTGTCCCTTGTAATCAACACTTTGTTTTTGTTGTGGTGGAGATCCATATCATACCAATAGTAATGATCATACATAATTATGTATGACAACATTGTACACAAAGAATACAACGCATATGAAGTATTACAACTGTGAAAAGAAATGTCATTTCTCTCGGTTATGTCCTGAATCAAAAATGTACGTTTCATTCGCAATAACCCTGAGTTATACACATGCTTCTATACATTAGCTGCAATTCTTTCCTAAATACTCGTAAGTGTACGAAGTATAACCCGAGGTCAAATCTCTCAAGGACTCGGTGTAGGTTGACTTATACTACTATCCTGCTAATCAGTTATTCGGAATAATGCGATTAAGAAAGCAATTAAATTGAGGGGATTTCAATTTGAATTTCTAGCAACTAAAGAACAACTAATGAAGCTAAATAAAAAACGATGAAAAGGACGAGAAATTCTGAGAAAGATTGATGAGAACGGAGTACATGATTGTAGTTTCATTCCTGTGGACATAATTGATGTCGGGTATCCTAAACATGTACAATCAAGCGATAGTTTATTAGTTCACCTCGGAATCTATAGGATTCTCTACTTCTAGGTGGCTATCTTCTAACTTACAAGCTATCAATTAATGCTAATTCTCTTAATAGATTGTGATTAAGACTCAGGTATTGAACCTTCCTAACTAGACCCAAATCAATGATGCCTAAACTAGAATATCGTTTGCTTGAGCTATCTAAAGGGTGGCTCGGTAGTCCTATTGTCTCGAATTCTCTAAGGTTTGTGGCTCGGTGGTCCTACTCGCCCAAGATAATTGAAGATAATTATAAACAACAAATGATAAATAAACTTATTAACTTCAACTACTTGGATACCCTAAATCAATTCATGTATAAGAACTACTCTACAACCCCATACAAAAGAATTAGCTACTCATGTTCATGGATAAAGATAAATTTAATTATGATATAAGCAAAGACATAATTAATTTGACTACGCAAGAATTCAAGAAAGAGAATTTAATTTCTAAATCACAAAAATGGAGTGTTCACGATATCAATCTCTTATTTACCAACCCCACAAAATACGATAGGAAATAAATTGGAGGTCTTCTTTTCTCCTCCTTTTTCTTATCTTCCTGGCTTCTTGTTGCCGCTGTGCGTCTTTTTCATTTTTTTCTCCTCTCCTCCGTAAGTCGCTTCTTTCTTTCTCTTTTTAATTCGCCCTTTTTTCATTTGGCTGCCCACGCCTTTCTTCTTGTTTTTTGGTTGGGCTGTGTGCGTATCTTCTTTTTTCTAATCGGCCCTTTCTTTTTTTCCCATTGTTTGCTTACACGGTGGCAGTGTATTTTTCCTTCCTCCATTCTTTTGGCCAACCAGCTTGGCTCAATTTAGGTAAGTAGATCACGGCCCAATCTTACAATTCACGCATCATTCGGCCCCAGCAAGAATTGGGCTAGGCATGGGCTTGTTATTTTGTCGCAATTTCAGCCCGGTTTTGCTCTTAGTCCAGAATACCTACAACTCAAAAAGATGTTATTAGTGACTAAAAATAAGAGAAAAATGCTTAAATCATAACAATAAATAGGTGAGAACAGTACGAATAAGTTGGTCTAAAACCAACTTATCAATTGTTTACCAGGAGCTAACCAATACGCAGTAAATGACTGTGTTTGGGTTTATCGAGCTTCATCATTGTAGTGTTGGAATACAAAGTATAGCTATGGGGATGGCAGTGTAAAAGGTGTTGACATTGGCAATTACAAGTTACAGCTTCGTGGCAGGAATATATGTGACACCATTTTTGTATCTATCATACGCTATTGTTTGATTTCAGTTCTTTGTTAGTATCTTTGGAATTTGATGTTAATTTTTTTTCTCTCAATAAAATTGAAATTTTATCAATGGATAGATGGTGCAAAGCACCTACATGACCAATTCCTTGGCCTTTCAGTGAAAAGATTTTGGATGGTATATTCCCACATCCTTAAAATTTTCCTTCGGCAAATCCCTAGCAGGAAAAATCTTAGGAGAGGAAAGAGTATGACAGATTATACTTCCATTTACAAATAAAATAGTTATCGTAGTGCTTAGAAGAAGATAAAGAGATAAGCTAACTGGAAATCCTCTTAATCTGCCTTGAGTATGTTCGGGACTGATCATATTGTAGCAGCAAGAGTAAATCATCTGTAACGGGTGCGCCAATGATGGATAGATTGAAAGCTTGTTCACTTTCCAATTTTGCCAAGTGATCAGCAGCTCGATTTAACTCTTTTTAACAGTGTCGGATGCTACAACTCTGGAATGATGCTTGCAGCTGCAGTTGCGATCGAATGATCCAAGGGGCTTTGTTGACATGTAAAGTTCCATTCACTAAAATCAAGGAGTCCGTTTCAACTTCTAATGAAAGAAAGTTATTTTGTAAAGCTATGTGGAGCCCCAAGAGAAGGGACTCTACTTCAGCTTTCAATGAGGAGCAAAGATCGATTCTTGAATAGAAGCTAAAAATGACCATTCCTTCGTTGATTCTGAAAATACCACTGCCTGATGTCGTCATAGTAGTGCTGCAATCAACGTTCAGTTTGATGGCTGGAGAGTCGGGCGGAGTCCACTGAAATAATTGTATCATAGCTTGTGGCACTGAGGGAAGAGAAATACGCAGTCGTTCCAAAATTATCCGATCTCTAGCTGGTGTGGGTAAATAAAATTTACCCGATGCCATAATATCTTGGATCAATTGAAGAGAGGAGGAGATTACGGCTCATGTATTAAGAGAAGAATCATCATAACGAATTTTGCATAGCATTTTCCATATCTCTCAGCAAATTACTATAGGGACGAGTCATTTAAGGAAGCTCATCGTTTTCGACGTGGATCTCATCAACCATGATTCTAATCTATGTCCCAAAGAGGTAGAAGAGTAGGATATACCCATGATGGCATCGAAAAAATTCCAGACTGTAGTAACCAGCTCTCCTTTTGAGAGCAAGTGGTTTGCGGTCTCTATACTACCAGTGATGTCACAACAAGAGCACCTGGAGGCTAAAGAGATGCCTTTCTAGATGAGTCTAGATTCAACTGCCAGGATATGATGAAGGACTTTACACATGAAGATACTCAGCTTTTGAGGGATATTTTGATGCCAGATCTATTGGAAGTTAAGCAGGCTTGTCAATCTCTGTCTGGATTGATGCCAAGTAGATTTTTTTGAAAATATTCCATCTTGTTGAGGTGTCCATATCATCCGGTCCAAAGTATTCACCTGAAAAGGAATGCTTGATATTTGAGAGGCCCACTCCAGCGATATAGAGCTTGCAAGCATATTGATATTCCATTACTCGTTAATCCATAACTCCTTAACTAGCATATGGTTGATAAAAGAGTGTAGAGCCTCCTGCAAAGTTGATAAACCATGCCAGTCATCAAACTAAACATTGCAAAGACCTGATCCAAGGGACCAAAAAGTGTTGTGCAACATGGTATTTTTAACTTTCAAGATTCTTTTCCAACAATGAGATTCAGTTGGCTTAGGAGCACATGTACTTGGGTCTTGGTTCCAGCAATTTTTTCTTAGCATAAATTCAACTCAAAGACTATTATTTTGTCTCAAATGCCACCATAACTTCATGCTGAAAACTTGTACCACCTCAGATATCTTCCTGCAGTCCATACCACCCTCTGAAATTGGTAAACAGATATTATGCCATGACTTCTAATGCATTTTCTTTTTGTTGTCAATCCACCCTCAGAAGAAATCTGACATAATCTGCTCCACACGTCTAATAATACTTTTTGGCGGAAACCATAAGCAGGAAGATAGGCATGCTAGTAAGAACGTGCCTAATCAAAACAAGTCTCCCACCACTCGATAGTAAGGACGAATTCCAGTAATCTAGTTGCGTTTGCATCTTAGAGAGCAAGTTGGCGAAGAGAGAAGGAGATTTCCTACCCAAATATAATGGAGCGCTAAGCTATGTAACAGGGAGTGGACTGTGCTGGAAGCCAATCCACTGGCTAATTAGGTCACACTTTGTAGAAGCTGCTCGAGAGGAAATGATAAACTGCTTTTTTATGTTAACCAACTGCCCGGAACATGTCTTATAATTTTTTAATACCTGGAGGACGGCATCTAGGGCTGCTTTGGAACCTCTACAGGAAATTAGAACATTGTTGGCATAAGCTAGGTGAGAGATGGTCGGACATCTGGGAGAAGACGCATAAGCATATGCGGGATGCGATAACATGAGCTGATTCAGACCTCTGCTTAACACCTCGACAGTGATGACAAATAAGATTGGAGACAAAGGATCACCTTGGCGAAGCTCTCTAGATGACTTAAAATATCCAGTGAGTTTTCCTTCTGCCAGTAGAGAAAAACTGCAGTGTGATATAAGCTGCCATATCATGTCAATGAGTATTTCCTCAAATCCAAAGGCTCAGAGAATTTTTATGAGATATAGCCATGACACACGATCAAAGGCCTTAGCCATATCGAGTTTCAACATAAAATTCCCTCCTCTACATGGCTTGTTTAGAAAATGGAGCGCTTCTTGTGCCAAAAGAATATTGTCTGAGATGTTTCGACCTTAAATAAACCCGCTTTGCTGAGTTGAAATAATAAGCAGAAGAGTTTTATTTATGCGGCTAGCTAGTAACTTCAATAGGATTTTACCTATGAAGTTGCAAAGGCTAATCGGTCTAAAATCAGAGCAAGTAATTGGGGGGATCAATTTCGAAATCAGACATAACAATGTACTCATGTAGGTGCCAGATAACTCATCACCAGCAAAGAAGGCGGGGGCAGCTTGATGAACGTCATGTTGTATGATTTCCTAGCAAGCATGAAAAAAGGTTCCAAAGAAACCATTAGCCCCTGGGGCGCTGTCCTTACTCAAAGAAAAACCTCCTCTTTTGTTTCTCCCACATCCGGTCAGGCACATAAGGTTTCATTCATATCATCTGTAATGATCCGAGGAATTAACTGTAACATCGTGTCATCATATGTCAGAGCATCGACAGTAAGGTGATCAAAGAAGTGCTGGAGAAGCATTTGATTTATCTCTGATTTATCCTCCGTTCAACCCCAAACCAATCTTCTTAGCTTGTTCGAATAAATATTATGTCTCTTCAATTTGACTGTGTGATGAAAGAAAGAAGTGTTGTTGTCGCCCTCTTTCAACCACTTTATCCTTGACTTCTGCCGCCAATCAATTTCCTCAGCCAGAATGTGTTTTTTGTACTCTGCTTGTGCTTGATGCAAGGCCATTCGTGAAGCTGAAGAACCTGAATTACCAAATTGTATTTCACGTGCCAAGATTTTGTCCTCAGAATCCTTCATATTCTGAAACACATTCCCAAATGTTGATTTGTTCCAAGCTCGTAGACTGATGCGCAATCTCTTTAGCTTTGCACCTAGAATATGCAGAGCATTGTTGGAATGGCTGGGCTCCACCCAAGATGTTTGAACAAGTTGTTTAAAATTGTGATGCAGCAATCAAAAGTCTTGAAAGTGAAAACAAGAGGTTGCGGTCGTTTGAGATCTTGTTACTGAGATGAGCAAAGGACAAAGATCAGATTGCAGCCGGTTAAGGTGAGTGACCGAACAAGTCAAAGCCGTGGCAACCCATGCATCAGATAATAAAACTCTATCAAGCATCTGTAGGATTCTGTCAGAGTAGACTGATTATTGGACCATGCAAACTTATTTCCATTAAAACCAGCATCTTGAAGCCTATAGGCGTTAATAGCATCTTGAAAGTCCTTAGATGATCTTAAATTGATAGGGTGACCCCCAGTTTTCTTGTCGGGAGAAAGGATAAAATTAAAATCGCCACCCAATAGAAGAGGGCTAGTAATAGAGTTAAGCTGCTAAATAATATTACTCCATAATACCTTTCTGCCGCTTCTGACATATTTTGCATACACTCCTCCCATGAAGAACTCAAATTGTGTCCCAACCTGCTGGGCTTTGAGCAGTGTCAACTGAGAAGACTCAAAATGAAGGGAAACATCCCATGGTGAATTCTAAAAACCATATCGTACTTCCTGCATTGCATTGGATGTAATCTAAGAGAATTCCTGCATGGGCTCCAAGAGAATTAAAAATGATAGTTTGTGAAACTTGACTAACTTTTTCAGTCGGCATAAAGTATGGGGATTCTTTACTCCCCTAATATTCCAGATCAACGCTGATAGCATCATCTACTTGTCTTGGAACGAGTTTGTATAGTTGAGGCCTTATAGTAGTCCTTTGCTTTTCTGATATAAGTGCGCTTCTTTTTGGAGCATTCCGCTTCATTCTTCTGTAGAAGAGACTCAGAAGTAGATTCAAGTTCATTGTCAGAGCCACCCGAATCATCAGCAGGCCACAGTCTCGATAGTGGAACATCTGCTTGTTGCAATGTGATATGGATATCAATCATCTCTTCTTTTCCTTCTGATGAGTAAATGACATCAAGCTGTCCGTCATCAGGATATAACTGCTAGTTTTCATCCTGTATTGTTAAGATCAAGTTTGTGTTTATGGGTGGTGCAGGGGAGCGGTCAGTTTGCACCTGAGAATTCTCTACTTGTGTGCTTGCTGTTGAGATAGTATTCGGGATAAGTGAATCAGAGGTAGCAAAATTTGGGAGCAACAGGATGTTGAGGTTCCAGCCGTAACATTTGTGTCTGTGGGAGCAGCGAAATTCTATTTCGTCACAATCTCAGTTTTATCAAGGTTAGCAGACTGTTGAATGGACTCTGTTGGATCAGTTTTGTGTCGAGACATCACTATTATGGACTTGTTTTTCCTTTGTTTTGACTTGTCCTAGCTGCCAGACTTTCTTCTGTTCTTAGCAGTGGCCGCAGCCTGTGCCAAAGGCTTTGCCGATGTAGCAATTTTGGCATCGCATTGCAGTAGTAATAATTCTTGCATTCCAGACGAGCAAAGGGATTAGCAGTAAAAATATCTTGATTAGTAGGTTTGAGGACAACGGATGTTTTCTGATTAGGCATAAGATTATTTGTATCAAAAATCAGATTAGTATCAACAGGCAAAGGAGTTGTGACTATACCTTCTTCGGATGCTTCAGCTAATAAATTAGCATCCGCCTCCTTGTGAGTTGAGACCGCTGGAGATTGAGCATTTAAAACCTGTTGAGCAGTCAAAGAAACCGGGCGATATACTCCAGTAAGTGCATCTTTGCCCTTGTTGGCTTTCACTTGGGGTCTAACAGTTGCAAGATTTGGGATTTGGATCTCAGGGTGAAATATCTTGCATGAATATGTACATTGTCGTAGACAATGAGAGCAGTATAAGGGCATCTTCTCAATATGAAGAGATTGCCAGAATTTCTCATAACCCTATGTTTCAATGAATATATGCTGCATAGGCTTAGTAAGAATATCCATTTCAACACATGTACGAACAAGATTAAGCCTTGTAAGATGGGTAGTAGCTTCATCAATTCGAAGGGTCTTTCAAATCACACTTGCAATGGAGTGGATGGCATCTTTCCTGTATAGATGGATTGGCAAATGAGGCAGCGAGACCCATACTGGAGCATAGTGTGATTCTACATTAGCCTGGGATTCAGGCATCCACTTGAACACTCTCATAGGAAATTTTCGAAGAAACCACACATCTCTAAGCCACACCCAATCGCAATCTTCTTCATTGGTGAATTGGATTAGAATATGTTTCTCATCAAGATGACCTATTGAAACGTCACCTTTGAAGCCGATTGCAATTTGATGTTAATCTCGGAATGAATAGTTTAAGAATTATGTATGGCGACAATGTGTTTGATCACGGATCTTACAAACATGATTATTGTATTCTACATTTAGATGACATTTATTCATGTTTAAATAGTTCATCCATTGCTTTAATTTACAATGCAAGTAAAATTCTTAATTTGTAAAATATCTTGCAAGACTTGATTAGTTAAGATAGGCTTAATAGACTATATAAGTGTTGTCTTTTAAACTAAACCTCAACACAAGGGCTTTAAAGTGCCCATGTGTGAAGCTTGCTAAGGTAGCGAAGCTAGCAAAGGGCCTTTTTGTAAGGCTTATCGAATCATTAATCTATTTTATTTAGTTCATCCCGACATTTGTCCATGTGCGTAAAGTATGCTATAGGGCTCCCAATTTTCATCTCATAGATAACTACTCATGTTTTTATTACGTGTATATGTTATCGCATTGTAGTAAAGCACTCGATATGCTCAAGTTCTAAGTGGTGGAAGTCGAAATACAGTTAGGCAGAGAAGTTAACACTTTAAGGACTAATCATGGTCGCAAATATCTTTCTGATTCGTTCAGAGAATATTGTGATGGAAACATACTTTTCATACACTCCGCAGCAAAACGTTGTTGTGGTATGCAAGAATTGAACTTTACTTAATGTGGTTAAGTTTATGATGGCGCAAGCTAAGTCTATCCATAAACTTTTAGGAAGATGCATTGCTTACGACAACATACATTCTCAATCATGTACCAAATAAAAATATGTCCACCATCCGTATGAGTTATGGAAAGGGAGGAAGTCAATCTTAGACCATATGGTTGCTCTTGGACTAAGTTTTTCATGTGACCATGGGTTTTGGTATCTATGTGCATGACCAAACCCATCAACATGAAAAACTTAGTCCAAGAGCAACCAAACGAGTGATCATTTGTTAGCCTGAATATGCGAGATGATATGTATTGTTCGGGCAATATTCAAATGGAGGTTAGATTTAATTAGAGAGTCGCAACGTCGAGATACTAGATGGATCAGTTCCCAACTATCAGTGATATAAGACAGTACGGTCAATTGTATGAGTTACAATGAGAACTGTCGCTATCTCTTGGTGTGGGAGAGAATATGTTTCACCAAAACATAAAAGATAGTGAAATTTTGCATTTTGTAAGTGGGGGCTTGCCTAATGAAGGTGAGAATGCAAATGAGGTCAATCGTCAGCAGCAATCTCCAATACCTTCTACCTATTATACTACAACTTCCACTGACCAACGGGTTAATGGGAGTGGTCCTTTCGAATAGGTAATTTGATCAAGAAGTCCCTCATATTGCAAGTGCGAGCTTGCCAAATGAAGGTGTAAATGCAAATGAGGTCAGTCCTCAGCAACAATCTTCAATACCTTCAACTGATGAGACTACAAATTCCACCGATCAACAGGTTAGTGGGAGTGGTCATTCGAATAGGCAAGTTGATCAGCAACCTTCTGTATCTAATACAGATGTAGCTACGAATTCCACCGACTTTGGAATTAGTGGGAGTGACTCTTTGATAATGGTAGCAGAAAATCATGTCATTTGATGGAAGAATTCCTTGATGATACTTTCGGATTGAGGAATATGTATTCTTCTATGTACATTTTGAAGTATAAAAGTCCACCTCTTATCGTGAGAACATGGATTAACCCGATAGTGAAAATGACTTAATGTCATAAAGGATGTATGGACTTGATGAAAACAAACGAGGTTTGAGAACTATTCGAAAGTTCAAAGCCCAACTTTTGGCGAAAGGCTTTGCCCAATTTGGAGGTCTTGACTATGAAGAGATATTTTCTCGTGTGATGAGAATGGTCTCTATTCGCCTACTTCTGGCCTTGGTTATCCATCTGGATATCGAATTATACCCAATTGATGTAAAGGTTGTCTTTCTCAATGAAATTCTTGAGGAAGAAATTTATATGGATCAACTTATCGGGTTTGTCTCAGCTGGGAAAGAAGAGAAGCGTGTCATCTTATGAAATCCATATATGATTTGAAACAGTCTTTCAGATTATGGTACCTCTAATTTCATGATGCCATTACATTGTATGGTTTAATCATGATTGATGAGGAGCAGTGTGTGTATGTCTTAAGGACAAAGGAATGAATCTTGTTTTATTTTTCGTATGACAGTGATATACTGTTAGCCAGAAACAACAAAGAACAGATCAACTGCATTAAACAATGGTTGTCCTCTGTCTTCGAGATTAAGGATATGGGTGATGCTAGGTATGTTGTAGGCGTTGAGATTTGCAGAAATCATTCTAAGAGATTGTTGGGTATGTCTCAACAAATAAAATCTTAGAGCGATTCAGGATGCATAACTCGAAACCTGTTGATACCCCTGTTGATAAGAGATTGGCACTAAACCTCAAGCAATGCCCCAAAAAAGACAAAGAGAACGAGAAGACGAGCACAGTTCCTTATACTAGTGCTATAGGAAGTCTAATGTACATCATGTTATGTATATAGCCAAACATTTATTTCGCAGTTGGACTGGTGAGTCGTTACCAAAGCAACTCGGGACTTGCTCATTGGCAAGCAGTTAAGTGAATTCTTCCATTACCTATGTGGTATGACTGATCTAATTGTGTTATCAATGGGGAGATATGCACCCAAAACGATACATGGATGTCGATTGGGGAGGCAGCTTTGTGAGTCCAAGTCCATCTCTAGATATGACATCATCCTCGGTGGGGAAGTCATATCATATGCAGTAATAAGTAAGACTGCATTACTATAAAAAATATGAAAATAGAATATGTCGCTATTGTGATAAATAGTGTAGCGATTCCATTCGCTAAGGATCCAAAGTTCCATATGAAGACGAAGCACATCTAGAAAAGATATTGCTTTGTTTTGGACAACAAAGACATATCATATTCAAATATATTCATTCTGACAAGATGATGGCAGAATCAATTACCAAACCTGTTCCTATAGATATGTATAGAGTCATATCATGAGTCTAGGAATTCGTATGGTTTGACGACATCTTGTAGAAATGTAAGAGAGCATGTTTATGTAATGAATTAATTAGTGAAATAAAAAGACGTTTCTTTTTCATGCTATGCAATTATTATGAGTTTGCAAATCAATTACAAAGATACAATATAGAATGTCACAAAGCTTTACGATTGTTCCTATCACATGAAGAATCACCCTTATGCTTGTGTAGCAGGAAGGTTGAGACTAATAGAGTTCAAATCAGTCGCTTCAGTAGGTCTGGAATGAGATTTCTAGAGAATCGAATGTGAAATAACTGAGTTCACATTAACCTTTAAAGCTGAATGTATATGATAAAGACTATGTGTTTTTATTAATGGCTACGATTTACATGGTATAAAATCATGTCATGCTCATCTGAGTGGGAGACGTACCATGACACGCATATCATACTGTGTGTGATATAGAACGATCGTTGTGAAAATAACAATAGTTTTTCCTAGATTGTCATTGTGTGATCACAAGATTTTTTGGTCCTCCCTGAACGTTACTCTTCGACTTAAAGCTATGATTTGAAGTTGAGGCTTGATGATGCTACTTTAGTATGAATACAAAGGCTTTGGTTCTTAACAGTCATGCGGACCATTCTAGGAAAGCAATCGAGTTGATATGAGTGGTCATTAGTGTCTAAGGAATAATCTATCTTGCTCATCATATTAGTTCGGGCGGTTACATTATGTATGGTACTAAATATTATGTAATTTAAAGGGAATTCCTAGCTATCGGTGATACAAAGAAGATTTGGGGTATCAGCATTTTTAAAAATGTCATGTTAGTTTGATGGTGACTTAACATTATGTTACGTATTACTTATATTGGTCGCACAACTCATTACTCGTATAAAGCATCGAGAGAAAGTTTAAACAATTCATTGCGACTTGTGTAGCTGAGTGAGATCTGTTAGGATGCGACTTGTGTAGCCGAGTGAGATTTGTTAAACAAATACGTTATTACGTTAAACAGTACGACTTATATAGCCGGGTGGGAGCTATTGGACATTAACATAATTATGGCAAAATATAATTAAGAATTAAATTGCAATTAATATTTTTAATTATAATTTAGATAATTCTTACATTGATTGGGCTTTGGGCCATATCGACCCATGTCTACTCATACAAATTAGGAGATTCCAAACCCTAACATATACTTAAACTTTACGCTGAAATTCCAATCTCATGTGTTGAGACTCAGTTTTCATAGTTCCCTCGAAGTGATGTCTCATCATCTTGGAATGAGAGTTTTGTGTTGTGGAATATCGAAGGGACTCTGGTAGCCCCGATTGAATATCTGCTCAACCGAAATATTACGATCCACCAAGCTTCTGCAATAAAGATATAATTTCGTATTCATATTTAATTATTAGATTTATTCTCAAATTTTGGAGTCAATCCTACAAGATTGATTCCTTTTCTTCTTAGATTGTTGTCCACTGCAACTATGCTATTCTCCAGCATAAGAAACTTATCTTAAGTGGCACGAATGAATCCCAAGATGATTTGAATTTTTGTTGTTGTTGTTCTCTATGCCTCAGTATATCCCAGGAGTGATGCTAGGTGGCCTGAGAGGCGCCCAACCTAATTTTGGTACCCACAAAAATGTTGAACCGTTTCTGCGCCAAATTGATATACAACGGTTTAGATGTTTTTTTTATTCTATTAATATTTTTCATTTGTGGCACCAAAACATAATGGAGTGATTACAAAATATATGAAAATATTAAATCTAATTTAAAAGTGGTAACTAATATAATGGGGCTTCGCCACCAAAAACTAAAATCTTACTTATAAACCCTAAAATGCTAAATCATATTTAAAAATAAAAATTGATATTACGACGGTTTCGCCGCCGAAAAACTACAACCCTACATGTTAAATCAAATTTAAAAATAATAATTAATATTACGGCGGTTTTATCGCCGAAAAACTAAAATCCTACATGATGAACCCAAACTCTAAAAACTCAAAATACTAAACTTTATTTAACAATGACAATTAATATTACGGCGATTTTGCCGCCGAAAATCTAAAATCCTAAATGATGAACCCAAACTCTATAAATACTAAATGCTAAACTTTATTTTAAATTGACAATCAATATTACATCGCCGAAATACTAAAATCCTACAGGATGAACTCGAACTCTAAAAACCCAAAATAGTAAACTTTATTTAACGATAGCGATTAATATTATGGCGGGATAAGTATGTATTTTAGTTATACTTGTTTTTATTATTATTATTATTTTTCGAGCTAGGGTCTCCACGGAAATAATCTCCCCAATCTGTTATGGGGTGGGGGTATGATTGCGTACAACCTACCCTCAACAGACCCTGCCTAAGGGCGGTATAAACTGGGTATGTTTGGTTTGATTTATATTATGACGACTTCGCCGCCGAAAAACTAAAACCCTAAATGATGAACCCAAACTCTATAAATTCTAAATGCTAAAGTTTATTTAAAATTGACAATCAATATTGTGACGGCTTCACAGCCAAAAAACTAAAATCCTACATGATAAATTCAAACTCTAAAAATCCAAAATGTTAAACTCTATTTAACGATGACAATTAATATTACGGCGGTTTCGCTGCTAAAAAAACTAAAATCCTAAATGATAAACTCAAATTATATAAATTTTAAATATTAAACTTCATTTAAAAATAATAATTAATTATCAAATATGGAAATCCTAAGTCTGTCTATTTTTTATTTTATTTTAATTAATATTTCAATTATTATTATATGCAAATTCATTTATATTAAATAATAATGTTTCTATGGGGCTCACAAAAAATAAAAAAAGTAACATTTTGTGCATCTCGAGACATTGGAGTGGGGCTCATAAAAATTAAAAAAATAATATTTTTTACATGTTCTTTTGTGAGAATCGAAATTCGGTTGGCGGTACATGAACCATTATTGTATTCCAGCGGAATAGAATGAGAATTTTTTTTGAGTACAAGTGTCAAGATGATGTCTGATTAATTAAGCAAATAAAAAAAAATCTATATAAAATGAAGACATTTGACTACTATTACTCAATTGAATATGAGAAGTATGAGTAAATATATCTAAAAAAAAGAGTAAACCTATCATTCTTCTTTTTTTTAGGTGAGTGAACAGGGGTTTATTTCTTTTGCTTTTCAAAATATCCCTTCACCGTTGTCTATTCGGTATTTTAACATTTTTTTTAATCCTTCCTTGCAACAAACAAACTTCCTCCAAGTTATAACACCATCTATTCTTTTGCTATCTTTTATGCGCGTACT